>OMLI01102541.1:0-7500 GCA_900302605.1 Rondeletia loricata
ACCTGCAGGCAACCTTTCCTGTTGCAATGTCACCAGAGAGACAGAGAGAGAGAGAGAGAGAGAGAGAGAGAGAGAGAGAGAGAGAGAGACAGACTAAATCGTGGGACAGGACCAGTTTTAGAGTTAGCCACAGGATCCAGAGGGGTGGAGAGGACGAGGAGGAAGGACAGACAGGGAAGAGTGAGTTTCTAGGGAGTCCCACCTCCAGGGAGGGAGGGCAGTGTTTTCTCTGAGCCCCGTGTCTGATGAGGTGCGTCTGGGCCTAACAAGAAGGGACGACTGCATCATGTGGGTGAGTGGAGCTGGAACTAGAATCAACTTAAATGTGTGCAGGGAACTGCTTCAAAAAGATGACAGACAGATCACTGGTTTGCATTTGAGAGAACATTTGAATAACATAATTATTATTCATCCTGGTCACCAGTATCTTATCATACTGCAGTACAAAGAAAAGTAGTCATAAAGATACTGCATGTTTGATCACCTGTACTAGTTTTGGCAGTGTACTGGTTCATGACAGTAGCATGAGGCTGTCTGTTTAGTTTTAAAGTAATGTATCATGCATATTCACGTTTTGCTTGTTGGTAATATGTTGTTCTGCTACTATGTATGGGCATATGGATGTACATGCATAAATGCACATGCTGTAGTTGATATTTTTCAGCATATATTGCATATGTGCCTCGTACATTATGTAGCTGTACAGCATTGTATCAACAGTATGTGGTTAATTGCAGTTCTTGGTCCATGTAGGAGTACCAACATTTTGGGTCTAAATAGGGAACTAGATGTAACATTTGTTCAGTAATACTGTGTGTATATGTATGTGTGCGCCACTTGCCTGAGTATATGCATGAGCATATGTGTGTGCACCTGCTTGCAAGTGTGTGTAGAGCAACTGAAGTGTGCATTTATGTCCATATGAATGTGTATGTGTTTGTGTGTGCCTGTGAACATCCGTGCATGTACTGTACTGGTCTAGATCTCTGCCTTTGATTAAAGCACATCCAATATGTTGATGCACAATTTCTCAAAAGCGCTTTTGTGAATTTCTCAGTTTAGAGGAACACAATCCAAGAAATCCTTGAGATAGCAGGGGGGGCACCTCATTTGAACAAAAGGTTTACCATGCCAAGGCTTTTATCTGTTAAAGCAGTCCCTGGCTGACCCAGTTATGCTTTCTCACTGGAGCTGGAGCTGGAGCTATTCCCACTGGAGCCGGGTCAGTTGTCTGGAGCGGACCATATGGGCCAACCTGACTCAAAAACAAAGAAGAACAATCCTGGGATTAAGAGTTGTAGTCTTAATACACTGCAGAAATAAGACGTGACATACGGTCGGTCACACATTGCTAATGGTACCTGGACATTTCGAAACACTACTCTGGCTCATCTATTCCATTACTCATGTTAGTCATGGAACCGATGAGAACAAAACAGAACATGTATTTTCAGGTATTTTTTTTTGCAACTTCATTTCTCTAGCCATCTTTCAGGTTTTCCAGGTTGGATGGACTTTTTCTGTCATCTCTCCTTCATTCCACAATCCCTTCCTTATCTTACCTGTTCAACTGTAAGTTGACGATGACCTGGTTTCTCCTAGAGTTGTTTTTTTCCGTTAAGATCTTAGCCACTCAGTATTGCCTGTATCTGTGTAAGTGTTTTTTGTGTGTTGTGTGTGTGTGTGCCCAAGGCTGTTCACATTCAAATTATGTATTTACATAGAGGACTGATTATCATGCAAATGTCTTAAGTCTGATATCTTGTGCTCCATACACTCTACTCTGGCATCAACGTAAGACTAAAAACCGGCATTTTAATAAATATCTAATGTCCAAAGAGGAGGCAATTTATCAATCTTTTTTAGAAAATTGAGTAGAGGGACCGCCTCAGAATCACCTTACACCCTTTTTATGTAATGCAAACAATTGAAACACTCTACACACTACAGGACATGTAGAGAGAGGAACAAGGTGTCCCGGTCTCTGACGCATGAGCCTTTATGTGGAACTGGTCAGGAAGTGCTTTGACCAGAGCAAATGCTTTGTGAATCTGAAACTGTCTTATGTAAGAGTGTTTCAGGCAGTTTCTCAGCAGAATAGTCTCTGCTGACATAGCTGATTCATAGCAGGGTAAAGTGACCTCCCTCCCCAAAAAAACCTTCTGGGGCTAGAGAACCTGTCCCACCACATTCTTTGCCCCCTCTCCCATAATATGGTCTATACATTGTGCTTGTTCCTCCATCTCATAATTGGGGAACATAATAGAGCTGCCAAATTGCTTTTAGAACCATTTAAAGTCATCAAACTGACATTTTAACCAATCACAATGTGTGATGAGCTTTTACATCTCTCTTGCTTTAAAGTTGAGTATTGGCACTTCCTTTTATTGAACTGAAAAAGCACAGCAGAATGAAGGTGGTAAAGCTACATGCAAATGAGGGAGTATACCTAAAACTGAACAGCGGAAGTGAAAATATCAAAACAGTATATAATTTATGGCTGTGGAAACTCCTGTGTTGTTTTAACCTAACACACAATCAACTGAGATCAAGTTATGTTAGTAGTCCAAACAATGAAGCAAAAGCTTTGAGAACAGGACAAAGAAACAACAGCAGGTAGCCGAAAGCGTTCGTCTGTAACTATATACCATCTGCTGAAGTCCTCCAGATAGGCTTCTTAGCAGCCATACGGTATAACAGATGAACTGTAACGTTAAATGATGAGTCATATTTGCCATTAATGAATGACAGCAGACCAGCTATGTTTCTGTTAAGTACAGTAATCATTTAGTAATGGGTGACAGATTTGTTTTTGAAGAATTAATGGAGATGCGTTGGCAATAACATCCAAAAAGTGAAAGTGCAACAGCATAAAGGACTCGTATTTGACCCCACAGGAAAACCCCTTTTTAAAGTGGTTTTGGGTTTGAACTATTTCAATATTTCAAATTGTGGTAACATGAATCCATTGTTGAGATATGACTGGATGAAGTGATTCATGGAAGTCAGCTATTATAGCTATTGTTCTGTGTGATTTCCCTGTTTTGTCATTTATGTGAAAAAGAAGAGCTATTAAATGATCTGTCATTAGGCTGATGAATTAGGTGTCTTATGACTCATAGTCTCTGACATTTAAATGTGTTATTGATAGAATGGTGAATTGGCTACACAAGGAAACAATAAGTCTTCAAAAGCGTCACAGTCAATAGTAATGTGAAACTTGATTGATCCCCTTAGGGATTTTTTCCCCCTTTCCACCCTCCCTCAGGGAAGTCAGAGTGCAGGGTCAGCTGCAGAGCAGCGCCCCTGCTGCTGGTAGGGATTCAGTATCTTGCTCAAGGACACTTCAGCGGAGTGGATGCTTCCTGACATGGGGGCTTGAATCTGGCTCCAGCGGTTGTAGGGTGGTCTCCCTACTCACTACACCGCCCTGCAATAGCACAATGTGTCCTATCCTCACATATCCATTACATTTGAATGGAAGACACTCTCTGACATTACAGTAGATTCACTGGGTCCCAATAGCCCCTGCCACACCACACCCTACTGTACATTTAGAGTCCGTCTATATCATGACAGGTTTGGTAATAGATTATGGGAACTGCCTGCAGCGCCTGGAGTAACTGTAATACCCAGGGAGGCACGACGGTGTAACGTGACAACTTATAGTGGTACACTATGTTCCATGTGTGTGTGATCCATAATGATTTGTTGCTCCACCTCTAATTAAGAGTAGACCTTGCCTATGCACTGTATTATACACCTGTTTTACAAGTGGCTTGCGTACTGTACATACTGTAGTCTGTAGGACAGACAGACACACAATCACACACACACACACACACACACTCGTATATTTTCTCTCAAGCCATGCAACACACACTGTTGTTTCGACACGCTCTATTACCTGATGTCTTACGTCTTATGTCTTACCATTACGTCTCATTGTGATTCTCTCTTCAGACGCTCACCCAGCCGCCTCAGGAAAGCACTGTGACTAGACCATTGAATCCTAGGCAACAAGGTGAGCCATAAGTTGGTGTTGGTTATTCAATAATAACTTGTGCTGCTGCATATAATATCAGTCAGCTTTAATGAATATCCTGTTCGATACTTGGAAATTGTATTTCTGTTAGATACTGAGAACCTGCAGCGCATTCAGAAGACACTTCTCTTTTCTCCACCCTCACCATGACCATCTTTTTCTTACTCCTTCCTGTACATTTCTCTTTGTATTCTCCCTTCGTTTTCCTGATCTTGCTCCCTGGCTTCACTCCTGCTCACTCACCCCCTCTTTTCTCTCCCTCTTTCTCCCAGTGGTTCCACGGCCAGGGCGCCACAGAAGGCCCATGACGGCTCCGAAGACTCAGAAGGACAAGGCGTCTAAGTGGAAGAGAGTGCTGCTGACTGTCCTGACAGTTATAGTGTTGCTGGGCATACTGGCCACCGCAACGTTCTTTAGTGAGTCGCCATCCTGACTGTAGTATTGCTGTATACAGTTTGGTTCCTCCAACATCACACACATGAACCACAGTGTGCCGTGCCAAACATGCCCCTCTTTGATAATCCAAGTCGAACCTTCAGTGCTTAGCTTTTAGAGTATAGAAATGTCAAGTGTTCGGATTCAGTCTCATCCATATGTGTAACAAATCATCGTTCAGTGTCAAGCAAAATGTCTGCCATTCTGACATGACTAACATGCCCTTCCCTTGTACTGCCACATTCCTTTGCTCTCCAGTCAAGCAGCTGATTGACAGAAAGTACTTCTTCTGCAAGAGTTCAGTGAAGTTCATCCCACTAGATAAAGCCTGTGATGGGAAAGATGACTGTGCTGGAGGAGAGGATGAAATCACTTGTGTGTCCAGCTTCAAGGTCAACACTACCTTCCCAGGTAAAACAAACACAATCTCTCTCTCTCTCTCTCTCTCTCTCTCTCTCTCTCTGTCTCACAAACACTCGAAAACTGACCCCTCTTTTCTTTCTCTCCCTCCATTTCCTCCTTCCAGTGCGTCTGATATCAGACCGGAGTGTCCTGCAGGTGTACAGTGCAGGCTCAGGATGGAGGAGTGTGTGTAGTGAGGACTGGACCGAGCAGCATACACAGACAACATGCCAACAACTGGGATACACATAGTGAGTTCACACCCACCAGGGATGTAGCTTTGAAGAGTATGTGAGATTGCATCCATCACAACATCATAATACTAATTCTAACTAATGCCATTATACTACTGAGCTGAAATGAAGTATTCCCATTTTTAAATGCCTACGGTAGAGTTTCTATTTGCTAGAGCAACAATTGTGCTGTAAGTCTGTTCCATTCAGTCTGAGACAAATGACCTGAAATCAAGTCTAACATCTCCCCCTCCTCCTCTGTCCCACAGTAAACCTCGTAGCGCCACTGTGCCAGTGCCGACCCTAATATCTTCCCTGAAAACAGGACCGTTCACAGCCATCAGGCCTGGGACTAAGACCAGACCCATACATCAAGCTACCATTGACCGGTAAGAGAGGCAAGACAATATGTCATCAAAAGGGGAAATCAGACACCGTTTCCTCCTAAATTCACGATTGCATCATTTGCCATACTTTACACGGATGAAATGCATCTGAAAAGTCGGTGCTGCTGAGTGCTGGGAAAACTCCTATTGTGTAATGTGCCATTGCTTTTAACATTAGCTTTAGGCCAAATCTGCTGTGCCTTTATGTCATCGTCATTCTCGGTTTATATTTGTGCTGCTATTGTTTAAGTCAGTCTGAGGCATTAATAAAATAAAGCCCTTCAAAGGCTCTGGTGCTGACAGATGGCTGACTCACCTGTCAGCTGACAAAAGGCCAGGGGCATGGAAAAGAAAGCATATTACAGTAATCACTTGTTGTTGTTCACTTCCCTCTCCTTATTTCCCTGCCTGTTACCGGCTTTCAAATCAACATTTGCTAGACAAACCTGTCATTTGTATTCTCTCTTTCTCTCTCAGGTTTTAACACTAGCTGTCCTCTGTTGTCCCCTTCCTCTTTATCTCGTAGTTTCTGTTACTCAGACAGAAAATTCAGCAGCAGTTTTTGTTCCTTCTCTGTCTTGCCTTCCATCATGACAGGGAACAAGTTAGACTGGTATGTTCTTCAAACGAAAACAGAGACTAAACTCACCATGGTGATTATCTCAGTAAAATTAGGTCAATATGCGGGTGTGTTTTCAACTGTGAACGTTTGGCTAATTGTGTGGCTGTTTGTGTCAGTGTGTATTTGGATGTGATCGTAAACGTCATTCTAAGTGTCATTTTGTTTTTCTACAGCAAGGTATGCAAATCAGGATCTGTGATATCCTTGGACTGTTCAGGTGAGTCTGAATGATATATTTACTTTACCGTATGTAGTAGAAATAACAAACAAGGTGGAGTGGGGGTGGGGAGTGGTGGGTGGATGGGGGAGGTGGTGTGTCATGCTCACACACCTTATGTGACCAGACATGGGCATGCCTGTACATGCCCACAACAAGCAGTGAAACTCATGCATAGCAACAATAGAGCAGAGTTAGTTCCTTCATTTAGATCCTTTACAGCAAAGGAAAGAAAATATACATATATGGAGCACGAAAAAACTGTTTTAAACTGACCTGACTGATATACAAACAATCAAACAACAATCCACTGTATTGTTTGAGCTGGACCTGAGGAGAGGAAATAAAGAGATATCTCTGTAAATAATGCAATGGACGATGGATAATGTTGTGATCCCATTTGTTAGACTGCGGCCAGCTGGGCTCTCAGGACCGTATTGTGGGGGGGACGGATGCCGTCATCGAGGACTGGCCATGGCAGGTCAGCCTGCAGCAGAACGGCCAACACACTTGTGGAGGGTCTCTGGTGTCCGCGCGCTGGGTGGTCACTGCTGCACACTGCTTTTCTGGGTCAGTATAGGTTTCCATCTCTACCACTTCCCATCAAATGCTTTGAGCTTCTGACATGTGCACACCTCCTCCTTGTCCCTCTCTCTCCCCTGGGCTGTGCAGCAGTAAAAAGGAGCTGAGTCGCTGGAAAGTGGTGTCAGGCAGGACCTACATGGGCACACTGGGAGGCTCCTATGTGGACAGGATCTTAGTGAACGGGGACTACAATGCAGCACGGAACGACTACGACATAGCAATGATGAGACTTAGCAGCCCTATCACTGTGGGAGGTGAGGAGATGAACGTTGAATCGATTCATTAACCATGATACATTGATAGAAAACACCTGTGAATAAATGATAGAGGCAGAATCCAGTCAGTTAACTTGTACCATGCATCAAAGTCAAGCAGGGATATGAAATATACTAGTCTGTACAGTCTGCTGCCCTCTAGCGGCCATTATATCAAACAGCAAGAGCTCAGTTTACATTGATCTACTTCTATGTTAGAAAATATTTTGGCCGGGTTAATCACTTGGTATTATTCTCGTGGCTTTGAAAGAGTAAAACATTTTGGCACAAAAAAAGAAACATAAAACTGATGTTTTTTCT
>OMLI01102541.1:10000-13130 GCA_900302605.1 Rondeletia loricata
TTGAAACAGGAATTATATGTTAATTTGTAATAAGGGTGCACTCAGACTTTGAAGTCCCATCATTATTTCCTCATTTTCAAAGTCATGGTTCTCTCTCTGGTGAAAGTGTGGTGAAGTGTGATTCTTTCACTTCTGTGGTAAAGTGAAAGAATAGATGAACCTGTGTTTTAAAGTTTACTTATCATTCTCTGAGTCTACAGAGAGCTACACAAAATAAATACAAATTCGCACTAATTCATTTACATTTTGTTTCACTTAACTGTATTGTTAAATAGTTGCACATGCATAGCATTTCTTTGCAGGCCTGCATATACCAGGGTGGCTGATAATGTTTGATTGTACATACATTTGTTGCTGATGTTTTATATGCCTGTAAATAAAATTTACAGATTATAATAAATCAAATGCATTCTTCTTTGACTTGACTATGGGAAAACTGTTTTGAGACAACACATACTGTTGTCAGGATCTTAATTTTAAAAATGAAACGTGCTAGCAAGCTTTTTGCCCCTGACTTACTAATTGATTGATCCTTTTCTAGCAGGGGTAGGATGAAGGGCCAAGTGGGAGGATGTAGTAAAGACTATGAGGATGACATTTTATTCTTTTGATGACCTATTAGTCCATACCCTTTTACCCCGCCCACACTTCTCCTTCTGGCACTGGCACATTATTTCAACACAAGGCTATTTTCCTAACCATGCAGCCATGTTCTTTAAGAGGGGGACAGAGAATATGTCATTCAGAGACAAAGAGACTGTGTTTGTAGAAAATAACAATTTATTACTTCCTGTCAGAAAATAGTATAGTCAGTAATAGAGTCCTACACAGGCCAATGACAAAACCCAACACTGGTTAATGTTGCCATAGCAGCTGAGCTCCACCAGTTTGGAGTTCTGGTGTTGGCCAGCAGGTGAGGCTGCGAGAGCTGAAGACAACTTGGGTCACCCCGACCTTCCCTCCTATATCACAGCCTTGGCACTGCCTGCAGAATGACTGGATAGGTATAATCCTAACCTACAGTAGCTGACTAAAGTAATTATTTCATATCAACATAAAGTGGGCTGAGTGCTGAGTCAATCAAAACATGCACTTGGGAGCCCTTCAGAACAATTCTGCTGCGGCTCACTTGCCAATTAACATTTACGGCTTTTCAGCCAATCACAAACATGAACAGCTGTTATATAATGGATGTAGTTAAGGTTATCTCCATGCACGACTGCCGGTGCCTTTAAATGGATCATCCTGAATCAAGAGAAAGAGAGAGAGACAGAGAAGGAGAGAGTGATTAAAGCACTGACAAGGAAACTGAAGAATGAAGACCCTTTGATAGGGAAATCAGAGCTAAAATCATGACAAGTCGTTCTAACAAAGAAAAATGAGTGGGACTTTGTCACTTGAACGGTGGGGGTACACATTGTTTTTGTTAAAGATGTGATAGCCAAAAGCCAATGATAGAAACAGATTACACATTTCATTATTAACATTGATTGTTTGAGAAGTTGGCAAAACAAACAATTAAAAAATAAAGAAATGCAGTTGTAGTTAAACACATTTTATCACCATACTTGCTGTAACTTTGCTGGAAGGAGTGTTATTTAAGCACAAGTATGCCAATCCATAATAAGTGCAAACTGCCAGAACTTTGTATATTTGTTAACTTAAAAATAACAGCCAGCACTGCACCCTAACTTGCTAAGAGATGTGAATCAAAACATGTTAATAGGAAGGGTGGAGAAATATATATATATTTGGGGCTGGGTTGAGCACAATTTTCTAACAAGCATACTTCCTATACATTTTTTGATCTGTACCATTTCCTCAGAGAATCATATGGTTAGGTAGGTATCCCACTTAAAAGATCAAGTCACATATTGAGACATACTGTTCATATCCACCCCCATACCCTGCACCCCAACACTCTAGCTGCACGTTATAGGACCATCTCTTTTCACAGAACGATCTCACCACACCTCATCGTCACTGTCATCAAATTCAACTCCTCTAAATGACTGGCTCTGGCTCTGAGAGCTGCGCTTAGTGGAGGACGACGACGCTGTTCTAGGGTAAGAAAGAGAAGGACGGAGACAAGTCAAACAAGGGGGGTCAAATGCATCTCAATTTTAAAATATGAGGCTAAGGAGAGAGAAGGAGAAAGGAGAAAAATACAAATAAAGTGGTGAGTGTGTGTATATATGTGAATCTGTGTGTGGGTTTAGCTTTTTCTTATTTCAAAGACTAGACTAGACCGTAGACAGACACAAACATACCTTGGAGTGGGTCGGGTAGGTTTCATAACGGGTATATCTTCATCAGAGTCATCAATGATCATCTGGAGATAAATAAAGGATGAGAGAGAAGGTTGGAGGACGGTACAGTAGGGCTAGCGACTAACGGTTATTTTCTATTAATCATTTAGTCTATTAAATATAAAAAATAATGCCCATCACAAGTTACCAGAGTCCAAAGAGATATCTTAAAATTGCTTACTTAGTCTGGCCAGCAGCCAACATAACCCCAAAGTATTCATTTTATAATTATATGAAATGGAGAAAAGCAAGCACATCTTAGCATTTGTGAAGCTGTAATCAGCAAATGTTTGTTTTGTTTTTTTACTTGATAAATGACTAAAAACGATTCATCGATTATAAAAATTATAATCGACAAATTTTCTGTCGATCAACTAATCGATTAATCAACTAATCGGTTCAGCACTATGGCACAGTTCAAGTACAGATCGGAAAAGGTGTGTGTGGGTGTTGTGTGTTGATGTGCGTGTGCGTGTGGTTGTTTGACTTACTTGGTCTTCTCTGTAGGACTTGGCGGTTCCGGTCCGAGATGGTTTCTTGGATGGAGCTTGGAATGCTGAAGTGTGAGGCAGAAGTATGGAGAGAGATTAAAGGAGGAGGCGAGGTGAAAGTAAGGAGGAAATGGAGAGAGGAGGGGCAGGAGGAGGCAGAAGTGGAAGGAAAGGATTACGCATTGATAAAACAGAATACGATTTCCGTGCATTCTCCTTGAAGCCTCCGACTGGCATATCAGTGCAGTGTATATTGTGTGTAGACAAACCAACACACACACATATAGTCACACACCCCTACCTTCCAAGATGCTTCTGCTTTGGGTTGGG
>OMLI01102552.1:0-12675 GCA_900302605.1 Rondeletia loricata
AGCTGCTTTGTTTTCTTGATCCCTCGTATTTGCAGAGCAGATAACATGTAAATAATTCTGTGTAGTGTGATTGTAATCTGTGAAGAGCAGAAAAAATGCTTGTATTTGTTTCCTCCTGATTAGTTTTCAGGCAGAACGGTACAGGGCACAGAGCACCCTCTGTTCTTAACCTGATTATCTATGCTGTTTCATGTGTAACCTTTAGATTATAACCTTCTGTTTTGGCTGGCATGTGCCACCTTGTGTGTTCAGGAAGACGTTTAAGTTAGAGTTTCCCCAAAATTCACACGTGGCACATGTCATATTTCTCCAGTGGCCATTAGGCTTGCCCTTCTACCACTGTACGAAGTTTCTGAAAAATCGGCATGGCAGTTAGGCCTAAATCGGAAATGAGCTCTCTAGCGCCGCTATTTTGTTTGATCGGGCCATTGATGTGTGCTGATATGCGTACGAAGTTTCGTGGAATTAGGTCAAACCGTTCAGAAGTTATACACCTTTTTGTGAAAAGCCACGCCCTCTGCAATATTATTTGGCGCATAGTGGCCACCCTTCACGATGTCACTATTGCACATGCGCACATCGCGATGTCGATGTTGAAACGTTATATAGTTCAGCCCCACTCATATATTAACTGCATCTGTGGTTCCCAATTTGAAACAGCAGGCATATTTCTATTTTAAATAGTAGGTAATGTAAATAAACTGGGAGATGCTTGAAAATGGCTGTACTTTGAAAGTAAGATGTGAGCACAACTCAGCTAATTGCCACTCTAATGCTGTAAATACTAAACATAGAGCCACATAAAAAAAGAAACCTTCTATAGGTTAAGGTTAAAATTTTTTTATTTTATTTTATTTTTACACTGTAGAGATGCAGCAAATCAGCCAGTGACAATTTGTTGAACATCTACTTTTTGTCACCTGATAGTTGAGTATCAACATTGGACTATCCAAATAAAGTGTTACCATAACATTTAAATGGTTTGCTTTCAGTTTTTGCAAACATTTGCATTGCTTATGAATATTTGGATACAAATGGCCTTTGATGAGTTATTACTAGAGGGTAAGAAAGTTAAGTAGTAGTGGTAGCAGCTGTAATAGTAGTGGTAGCAATATAGTAGACTTTAATGATTCCACAGTGATACATTACTTTATCACTACAACACCATAAGTGATACAATGAGAGTGTATGATGGCCCCCTACCACAAGCTTTAAGTAGCTTCTTTGGGTGGCCAATTCACACGCCACAGCTTGTCAATGATAATGATGTTATTGTTACTGTATCTGCTTATATGTGTATGAACAACAACAACAACAACAAAAACACAAACCACAGAAAGTAGGGAATTTTATTTTTTTTCTCATTTATGGAGATCTGAACTGAACGGAATGTGGAGATACTTAAGCCAACTATAAATGTGACAGGGTCCTATTGTTGAGATGTGTACAATAATATTATTTCTGTATCTGCATATTGTGTGTGAATGAATAAACCAAACCAAACCAAAAAACCAAACCAGTGTGTATTCATCATTGATAGCCACAAAATAAAGGTTTTGGTTATGAGGAAGTCAAAAAGTCTGCTGTAAAAACGTTTTAAACGTCTTAAAGCTGCAATATGCAACTTTTCTCCTTAAGGGAGGAAGTGTATTGTTAGTCCCGCCCTCCTCCCCCTCAGTTGGTGAAGTTCCCAACCCCAACACTTGTCACTCAATTTGTTGAGGCATCTAGCCTGAGGCTGAGGCAACCGGCATCCGTAAAGCCCACCACAGGCGTTGAAGAAGCAGACGGTGAAGCAATGCCGATGCTCACCGTGTTTTTGAATGGGTCTTGTGTGCCGCACGTTTAGCTTCGCTGTTAATTCGTTTATTGCTGCTTTCCGCCATTGTAGTTGTTGCTATGACTTACCTGCGTTTGATAACCACAACCCAGCTCACCGCTGGCCGCACCTACAGCAAGGGGTGTACACCCAAAAACGTCTCAAACATAATTGAAAAGCCAATTTCAGGCAAATGGGGGGATTTAGGCAGCCACACACAGGATGGACACAGACTGATCATGTATAATATATCCTATTTATTTATTGGTATTTTAATGTAAAAATAGTTGCATATTGTTGCTTTAAGGCTTGAGTGGTGATCAAGGATAGGAGTGGACACAATGCAATGAAACTGAGCGCTATGTTGAGTTCAGAGTTTATGTCTGACCTTGCTACATTTTTAAAACAGTTCCACGCAGGCATAGATGTCTTAATCAATAAAGTTTTAGGAAAAGTGGAAATTTCACTTGGCCAATTTAACACAGGCCTGCGGCATTTGAACAACCATGAAGGTTATGTGACTTGTGTCCATGCTATAATGGCAGCTAACACATTATATCTCTGTTAATATTTCCTGTGCTGGTGCAGCAGCACTACAAAGAGAGTGGGAACATGGGAGAGGGAACAGACCACCAATTTATGAGCAAATTTAATCAAACAGAGCTAAACTGATTAAAATATATTTCGTGCAAACAGACAAAGCGTTTTACTTTATAACATTTCCTCATTGAAATCATCTAATGTATAATTTTAATCAACTGTATTCTCTCTTCTAAAAGTGCTCGATTCAGGTATAATATGGGGCTATAATTGCTGTGTAATTACTTTGTGATATAATTAGACCATGATTAGCAGGATATTTGTGATTTTTATTGGAACTCTCTCTTTTTTCCACCATCTCTAAAATATTCTTCACTGTGTAAGGCAAAGGTGGTGGTATGTCCAAAGATTACAAGTAAAACCAATTAAAGTTCAACCTGCAGTTCCTGTTTTGTTTTATTACCTTGCTATTATCTTCTCAGTACCCCACAGCTGTTAGTTGAATTAGCTGCTTGCTTATTATAATGCAATAAAAACTTACCTGAATGATTAATGATTAAAGTGAAGGTGTAATCCAGTTTTAGATTAATTAAAGTTCCGTATTCTGGATGCATGTAAGATTTCATACATTAGATATTAAGAATTCCTATGAAAATCAAAACAAAACAGAATAAGCCAATACGTTTTCTTTAAAGGACAATACCAACTCCCAACAACTTAAGTTCCATCCATTACCTTGTCAGAAACTTTGTATTGAAATTGACTTATCTTGTAACTCCCAGTCCTTCCACAATACATCTAAAATACTCTCCAGAGACCTAATTTTCTATCTGTACCCTTGCGCCTTCCTTGTTTGAGCTATTTCCTCTGTGAACACAAGTAAGCCATCATGCTGGACAATACTGAAGACAAAAGTTCTTATAATGATGAAACACCCACACAGACACAAACCAAAGAGTCTTCAGGGTGTTTTTTGATGCATTGTTAAACGGTACTGGCATCATTGCGAGCCAAGAGGTAACAACCTTACCATTTACTGAGATGTGAATCAACTGAAATAACATGCAATCTGGGGTAGTGTAAGGAGACGTACGTACGTGATGAAATGAAGGGAAACAATGCTGTTAAGCTTGATTAAGTACCTTTACATCGCAACAGGTTGAGTATTGAGATTTACTTCACAGTTGAATTTACAGTGCAACTGATAACTACAGTATATAGCCTACATCTGTTTGTCTGGAAAAGCTTAGAAATTTGACTTGGGCCACTTGGCAATGCCCAGGCCTTGCGGAAAAGCAGAATAGTGATCAAAATTTGGGAAATTGTATTGGGCAGGGGAAGAATATTCATATTCCAAGAGGTATCTTCATTAGTTGCTGTAGTACTTGCTTAATGTTCACTTTCTAGGCTACGACTGGGATGAATTACAGTGACTGATCAGGTTTACGAAGGTTGATCGAGCATAGTGCTGTCTAAAATTCTGACTGATCCTGGTTTCCTCCCTTTCTTTCACTGTGCATTCCTATCGCTCAGCTTCACAGAGGTTGTCCTAATGTATGACCATTGTCTAGAGGTCATTGTGGATGTCCGAGTCATGTGGAGGTAGCTTGTCATGCAGAGCGCTGCATGCTTCAGGGAGTAATCACATACCTCCAGCTTCCCCCATCAACATTCTTTGCTACCCTTAGGCCAACAAACCAGCTTTTTTATGTCAGCTGGCATGCACCTTCAACTCATAAGTAGCTGTTTGACTTTCACAAGTCTCACATCATCCAAGCATACACACTCCTAGGCAAGGTTGCCATATCCTTGGTCCATAATTATATGCCAGTTATAAGAGTCCACTTGCGCATGCAGATGGGCTGGGCTCGTCAGAAATCCAGGTAGCAGGTCATACCTATCTACACAGACTATTTATCATTCCCTTAGGAAGAGAGCTCCCATCGTAATCATAATTTCAAATATTTCTCATTATTTTTGGTCTCAATTCCCCACCTCCATCCCCAAACACATACACAAATGCACACGCACCACCAGCAACCCCACAAAAAAGAGTAATGTTAATGATGACAACTTTCCAAATCAATTTCCGTCACTTTCTGATTTTGTGTTAAATAATCCTATTATTGCCATGACGATTTGCTTTCCAGGGATCTTGCAATTGACAAACCTCCATATTATGGCAAATGTCATCCAAATGAAAGAGAAACAAAATTCACCTTTGACTATGCGAGTTCACAAAAATCACACAGTCAGACTTGCTATGCATTTCACTGTCTGATATAATTTTCCACAAAGTTCCACAATTCTTTCCACAAATGTGACTTCAATTAATGTTTTCCTAATAGACAAGCATCCTATATGTTTATATGGGAGGGATATTGTTGGATAATAACTTTCAGATGAGGAAGTTGTCATAATCCAAAAGCAAAATTTAAAGTGCACCATCTCATGCAATTAAAAAAAGCAGCCAATATTATTATATCAAAGTAAATGATGCTTCAAAAAGGCTGACTGATTGCATCAAATCCTGATTGTAGCTCATTACTGCCTATGTGCTTCATCTGAAGTGACAATGATTCTCATTTGTAATGCATGACACATGATCAGCTTAATACACTGACAGGTATTTATGGAGAGCCATCTCTGCGATGTTAGGGGAAGAATTTTCAAGGGTAGTCTGGTGTTTTATGGTTATAAATATATATATTTTAAATAGATTAGATTGAAAAGAAGGGCAGTACCTTTTTAGGTCCACTGAATTAGCTTGAAAGTATGTTTGTCATGACAAGCCTCTGCATTAGCTGCTTTTCTGAGCATAAGCTGCAAATAGTCGAGGCTGAGACTGGTATCTGGCTCCTGTGAGCATCAGCCTTGAATGCTGACAGAGGAGCAGGAAAGCAGATTCTAAAATAAATCACATTATAAAAAATTCCTGCTACCACTGCTATTGCTTACATCTATAAAACTTTTAACAGCACACTGCCCAAATATCCATGTTATGATGATACTTCCTACAAACTACATTCAATACACATTCCTCTATATACTATAGGTGTTTCTCCATCATCCTGTAAACATACTTAGAAGTTGCAAGTGGGGTGTGATGGTATGTGATTGACTTTCTGTGTGTGATGAGAACACTGGAGGACGCAGGGAGAGTGTTGTCTCCCCTCATTATAACCACCAAGGCCCAGCTGCAGAGACAGCTGTAGCATACATTAACACCTGCCAGACGAGGAGCAGGCTGCATCACTCTACACAAAGTGATGCATCTTATTTGTCAGGGTAGAGTTTCATACTCGATTTCAGCTCTGCATGGCACTTTATGTTGATAAAGTAGAGTGTTACAGTAGATAAACATGTAAATAACCCTTTTGCCTTACTTGTACATGTTAATAGTTCGATCTAATTATGAGTTTCTATGTACTTGAAGATGTTGATTTTCACACATTCTCAATGACAAAAAACGCACTGCTTTAACAGCACAAGGAACAGCTAAACCTTCATGAAAATCGAAGTTGAAAATGTGCTCTGATTTTGAGACTGGCAGCTCTGTGTATTTGTCTTGACATAAAGCAGAGCAGACCGTGGGTCCATGAGGCAATTTCCATCCACAGTTGAGATCCAGTCAGAGCCTTCTTCCAGTGGGGCAGCCCAGCATACAGCCCTCACCCTGGGTAGCTCTCTACAAAATACTCATTACAAAGTTCAGCACAGTCAGCAGAGTTGAAGAGAACTTTGTGACATGCTGTTGGCAACCAACTCAATAGTCATATACAGTATAGGTTCAGAGTAGGTTAACCATTGGCTCCTCTCTATAATGACTGCCTTGCTAACTGTTACTACTACAGTGGACCATATGCGACTAGGACAACATACAGCACAGTATAAGGTGAATAATATCTATTGGGGGGGCTTTCTCCACCAGGGCCCCTATGTTCTGGAAGCACATTTTATTTTTAAGCTGGATTTTACTTGAACTATGGTCTGTATTTTGTTTTTATTGTTGTTTTAGTCATCCTGTGCCACCCTGTTGTATTTAGCATTTTGCAGTAGCATGTTTGCAGATATATTTTGTTAGTGTGTTGATTTCTTAGCTGGGTAGCATCATCTTATTTCTAATCGCTCTTCCACCCTTCGCACCCACTTGCAAACGTGTGCGCACACTAACACTTTTTATTTATTTGTTCAAATTTTTGTTCATGTTTGTCGTTATTTATTGCTTCCATTTTTATTTTCCTCAAAGCATTTTGTAACACTGTTTTGATAAGTTCTCAATAAATAAAGGTTATTATTATTATTATTATTGTTGTTATTATTGTTATGACAAAACTTCAACCACGAATGGCAATATCCCCCTCTAATGAAAGTCTAAAGATATGGTTTGTATGTAACCAATTATGTTTGGGTGCAAAATACTCTGAATATGGAACAGGTGCAGGTTACATCAATCATGACCATCCATCTGGTTTTCTGGGTCATGCTGGGTGTGACTGGGATCAGTGGGAGGATGACACATTTTCCACAAGTGCTTTTGAGGTTTATAGGAGGAAGACGCTCTATAAACCAAAACGGAAAATGGAGCAGACTTTGGCCTACCCATGATGAGGATGTCGTTAGTGAAAAAGAACGAACAAATCATTCTGAATGAATAATTCTCAAGCTCGAAACATACAGAGTCTGCAATGGTACGTACTGGTACAAGTAAACTGAAACCTCCCACTCCGAGTTTCCCATCAAAGCTCATTGAACGAGTCCGACAGCAGCTATTCCAATGTTCGGCAAGTCGCCGTTCCCCCCGCCCACTCACTCACAAGCAAGCACTGAGCAAGCCAAGCTCTCTCAAGCCCATGCACTGAGACAAATGGCTTCTGTAACTTATCAAAGTACAGGCTACAGTGAGCCACAGAACCACTGTCAATGATCGCCATGTAGGCATTGCAAGCTTAATTCTGTGTAAATCTGGCTAAATCAATCTATTGCATTATACCTTCACAAACAGACATCTCACTTTCAAACCCGCTCTTTGAGGAAGTAGTATTGTTGAACGAGTCATTCATTTGGGTTTTCGAGTTTCATTGCTTGTTTTGCTTTGCTTGTTTGTTTTGGACAGCCTGAAAATCACACTGTGCCTGTGGCATTTTATGGGAAAATACGTTTCTTTGTAGGGACGATAATTGAATAAATAAACAATACTGTTTGTGTTAGTGTGACAAACCTTTCTATGTTCTTGTATTGAACGGTTGTGTACTTTTGAGTGGTGTAGCGAGTTGTGGTTTTCCCCTCAGGGCTTGCCGTACTTCTAAGACCACTTGCTAAATAGTGGAACGAGTTGTTCATGTATCCGTAACCCGTGTACTGAGTACTCGAACTCGAACGTAAGTAATCGAACGCTGGAGATGCTGCTCGTCTCGGGCAGCCTGCAGATACTGTGCCTGCGGTGTTTGGCGAGGCATGTGGCTGTAGTTTTCAGCTTGGTTGGTAGTTACTTGTTTTGCATATTGGTGTAACTAATCTTTTATTTTTCTCAAGCCATATTCCAAATAATTCTAAATAAAAGTGTACTTTTGGACTTTGCAAGTTCTTTTCTTAAGAAATAACAATTAACCTCACACCACACACCCATTATAAAATTAAATAGGATATGGGTCTGTGTGATGACTCCCTCACAATACTAGCAAAAATGATTAGCATTCCCTGCCCTCTGTTGGCGTAAAAGGTGTGCAGCACTTAAAGGCACATAGGACGTTGCCTGGAAGTTGTGAAGACCAGATAGCTCAATCTAAGAAAAAACTCGAAAAGTTAGATTAATTTAGAGGTACTGGCTGGAAATGAACGAATCACCCAAAAGACTCAAACTACCCAGCACTAGTTGTCGTAGAAGACATAGATCATCATTGCTACATCGTTGAGATGATCCTTCTTGTAATCTTGATTACATGGATGGTAGTTTTTAAGTTAAACATTTGCTATCTTGAGCACTTTCCTTCCAACTGCATCATTCTTGATCTCACTTTCGAGCTCAACCACAGGGCATACTGTGTCTTATGATACTTACAAATCATACCTTTTTTTCATCACCTACAAAGACGATCTCTTAATGATTAGGAATAAAGCTGGATATATTTGAAATGAGGATCTGTCCTCTGAAGGTAATTAGGAGGTGGTGTCCGCAGAACTCATAAAGGGTATTGGTGCAATGGTGGTAACCATAGAAACCTTGTGACCAGAGTGGGCTTCTGGGAGAAGTGCTTTAATAATATATTGGCCAAGCAGAGAAGGCAAATATTATATCACTCTATAGAAATGCCAATCAATGATTAGATATGACTGAGCCCCTTCTGAGGGGCAAGGTGTATAAGGGCACATGTGCTGGAAAGAATGGATTGCCCTCTGGGGTACAGAAGGAAAATACCCACAGGTGAAAGGCAAAGTAATATTACCTGTAGTACATTCACTTTAAGATGATGCAAACTTGTTTTACAATCAATCCCTGCTCCATTCCATAAATTAGATGGGAATAGTATGAAAGTCCTATACTTGTTATGGTGACTAGGAACGCTATTTCCCTGTGTGCAGTTCTGATTGCAGCACATGAAATTAGTATTGCTAGGCAACCAGCGTATGTTGGGTTTTTTGTGTCTATTTGCGTGAATGCATCTTTAAAAAAAGGAATTATCTGCATTATCAAACACATACTGTATATGAACCCTTTCACAACAGGGTTCAGAAAACTTAACACATAAATGGAAAAGTGAATGTCAAAAGTGAACCCCTTCCACATGCTGTACCTTTTACCCTGGTATATTTCACTGCAAAAAACTGTACACTTGACAACCAGCACCCACTGGTCGATGGCCATTACTGTTATTAGCTGGATTTGAAGCTCTGTAAATGCACAGGTGTACCATTGTTCTGCTCTACAGTATAATGCTCTTTTCACTACATGACAGCTGTTAGGAAGGAGAAAAGTGGCAACCTCCAGTGTTCAGTTTTTTCTGCGCATTAGCTGAATACTCCTGAAAAATATGGATGTACTGTATGAAATGTAATATTGCATAAGTCTTGTTAGATTGTCTGTGGTAACATGATATGATGCCTAATCCCATACATATGACTTTCAGGAGGATATAGTCTAATGTAGTGTAAAGGAGAAAGGGATGACATTTCTATGAATCTGAGGGTGCTTTAGCAATTCCCTCTGCTCTCCAGATCCATGCAGTTCTGCACACCTCTTTAAGGTCATGTCTTATTTTCCTATCTACCTGTATACTCTTTCCACGTTACTTTTACGTATTGATGCCAAATAACCACAATGCTTTCTTTTACTTTGTTTCTCAAGTGACCAAATACTACAGACAGATTCTTTCACCCTTTCAACCAGGAAATTTAGATTTCCCTGTATCAAGAACCACCAACTACGAGCGAACCTCATGCACCTAAGATATTGAAGAATTACCGTTGATACTGTTGTGCTGAAATTCGAAAAATTTTCCCTCTACAGAATAATATTTTTTTCATTATATATGACAGATGATAGGAAAGAATAAAATGGCAACATGGGATTAATTCTAAAATATAAAGGCACATTTTACAAGCAGTAGATCTTTATGAGAGGATTTTCATTTGCTAATGCAATTCTGTATAGAACATATTTAAAATCACTCATATGGATGTAACCCACCATAAGAAGCACTGAGTGGATGTGTCTAATCATCCAGCTATACTTGCTGATTGGCTCTGAACAGTAGCTGGAATCCAACAGAAGCCCCATGCAGATGCCATGCTATTTTTATCCCATCGAAACACAAGTCTCTTTCAGACGAAAGTGCTGCATATATATGAAGAAAAAGAAGCCAGAACAATACAAACCAATCAGTAGAGTTACAGCATCATCAAACAGTAGAAAAGAGCAATCCTCAGTGAAGCCAGCTATCTACTGAAATGACCAACATGAACTGACCTCTAGCTTTAGTCTATTGGATCCTATTGGACCTAGAACATTGATGTGCTAGTGACATTATCAAAAATTTAACATTTCTTTGTTCTGAAGTGTACGAGGTAAAGTGGCATGCACTTAGGAAATTAATCATTTTAATTTATTTTTCGTTGTGCAGAACTGTGAATGGACTTCTGAAAAAGGTTTCTAGATTGAACCTATAAGGCTCTTCTACATAGACAAGCTACAGCAGTGGTCTTTAACCATGCACCATCAAAAGCCAAGCATCTACAGGTTTTCCCTCCAACCAAACGCTACAGCTGCTGATTTCATTGATTAGCACACATTCAACCAGAGTGGAGGAAGTAATCAGTGAAATCAGTTAGTGTTTGGTTGGAATGAAAACCTGCAGACTCCTGGCTCTTGCTGGCAAATGGTTGAAGACCACTGAGCTAGAGAATCTTTAAAAGTACTAAGCAATAATTTGTATGTGTGACAACCTGACAGAAAGATACACTAGATAGTAGTGATAGACAGATACAGTAGATAGAGAGATGGATTGTGAAAATAACAGGGAAAACTGCAAGATCAAGTTGGTTGTTGACACCATGAGGAAGATGTGTTTAAAAGATATCCACTGTGCTTTGTGTTAGAGAAGCAATCTGCTGTAGTCTCCTCTTCTTGGGCAAGAGAACGGTTACATGATCATACGGATGTTATCTTAATGTCTAGGGATCACTTTACATTTGCCCCTGACAACTTTAGTTCCATCTATTTCCTTGTCAGAAACTTTGAATTAAAATTGACTTAACTCATACCTCCCAATGCATCCAAAGGGCATCTGAAACGCTCTCCAGAGACTTTCCTTGGATCTAAGTTATTTATCAGTCTGACAGTCAAGTTGTCATTCCTGTGACATGCTTGGAAATTGTTTTTTGAATTAAAATTCTGACCTGGGGGGGGAAAAAGTCCCCTAAATACTAAGGAGGGGTCAGCTTTTCCATTTCTATCCATGAGATGCATCCGAGCAGAAGCTGATTCAAGTCAGTCTTAACTTCTGAGATGATATCCCTGCCTCTCTGCAGAAGAAACATACTGCATGATCATGGAATAATTTTCTTCTGCAAACACAGTGTAAGTAACTGGGAGCCTCGTCGTAAACATGGCCTGATACTAAAATAGCGACTTGTAAAAGCACTGGAACAGTAAAGAGCAAATGGCAGGGATGAAAAAAATATAAAAAAATTAGGCCAGCATAATCCTTCAATATATTACAGTTAATCAACAATGTAGTAATTATACAGTGGATACAGGTAACCTGTGAAGGCTTTCCATCCTTGCATGGTTTTGCATCATTTGTAGTTTGCCTACATACTTAGTGTGAGTGGCATTGCGCACTGGATACCTTAACAACTCCATCAGAAGCACAGATAGTAAGAGATTTGAGGGCGATGTTTTGTTTTTGTCAAAAATTATTTTATTTCAAGTGAATGTGGACAACAAGAGAAGTACTTGCACAGGTACAAGTACTGCCGCGGAGCTATTGTGATGTGAAAAATTTGCACAATCCGGAAGTTAGACAGAATCACCCGCTCAATACACAAATGAGAAACCAGGAGAAACCGCTCTTATCTTTCATTTTTCTTTTCCTACAGCTGTTTCCTGCAAGTTTTTGTTTTGTGAATCATGGTAACATTACACACTGCTGTTATGGGGTGTGGAATAGTGACAGTATGGACAATATCAATAAAGTCATTACTAGTTCCAACTCATAATTACTCAACTTTGATTCTCTGAATATATTATTCACCTAAACTGCAGATTTTAAATATGATGACGGGACATGGGTTTATACAGTTTGGCCATTTGTTGGAGAGTAAACAAAATGAGTGTGAATTATTCCATCTAGACTGCTGTCCCCTGAGTGTGTCTCTAGCATGAGAAAATAACACATGTACTAACCCAAAATATTTATTGATCAACCATTGTTTTTATTTGATGAATAATCACTCTGTCCAAAATACCACACATTTTGTTCAGACTAGTGGATGAATGGTTACTTGCTGCAACTTGAATGTTCATTTATGATTGTGTCGTTAGCCACATATGAGCCAGGTTAAGGCTTTACAGAGTGGAAGAATGGACTAACAGGGATTACAACATGTTCCCCTTAGATAATATAATCACAATTATAAAAGATGAGCATCTCTGGTTTGATCAAGTGAATACAAGTATTATTAGATAGCCTATTTGTTTTAGAATCTTTAAAATGAAGTTGGGATTTTATATATGGGATGATATATTTTTACACACACACACACTCTATGGAGCCGGCTGGCCAGTATACAGCAGGGACTCTTTTTTTTCTCGTATC
>OMLI01102552.1:12695-27852 GCA_900302605.1 Rondeletia loricata
ACAGCAGGGACTTTTTTGTTGTTTTTATTTTCGTATATGTGTTGCTGGACCGGCCCACCGGAAAAACTCCCGCTCCTCCAGATGGCCAGTCCACCCCTGCTACTGCCTTGAGTAAATGAGAAAACAGCCGGCATAGTCACAGGTGATGTTTTGCACTAGCTACAGTCGACCAAAGTGACAGCTGCCAGGCTAGCCCAACTAACCTGTAGATTAACTCATCTTTCTTTCCTTTCCTCGGAAGAATACTATGCAGAATACTATGAACCTCAACCTCAGCAGTACATTTTGCCCCGGGAACCTCATCGGGTGTTAAAATCACTGGGTTGGTGTTAGCATTTGTGTTGGAAGGTGGTAAATAAGCCATTTTCACCACTGGCGCTTAGCCCAAGGTGCAAGGTGCTTGTCTGACTTCTGGGTAAGAAGCAGAAATATGACGTGGACCGTGGCGGAGCGCTATTGGGAGCGAGTGTGCATCAACAACAACCCAGATGGACTGCAGCACCAGGCGTTTATAAAAATAAATAAATAAACACAAATTCTGTTCTATTCTATTTGCTGCTTGGACAAGGCCGTGGCAGCCTGCTGTCTTGGCCACTCTGCCACTCATTTGCTTGTGTGTGTGTGTGAGTGAGTGAGTGAGTGAGTGAGTGAGTGAGTGAGTGAGTGAGTGAGTGAGTGAGTGAGTGAGTGAGTGAGGATGAGACATAAGTTGTTTCAAGCAGACATTGTAACTTGCTTGAAACACCAGCCTTAGTGTTGATATTGCATATTTTGCCTGCATCCACCGTGATGCATCATTTTTGGCTTATTATTTTGTGACGTAGGACTTGACCTGTAAATGCACCCATTGTTTGGATGCGGACTTCTGTATAGCTCATTTATCTGTTGATCACAGGCTATTATTCCATGAAAGCCTGTAAGTGTACCGTTTGATGGGGTGTCGACTTCTCCCGTATAGCTAATTTATTAACTGATGGTATTTTTGTGCTAACTTGTAAGTGCGCCCCTTTTTTGTCTTGCTTATATTGACTATAGCTATTTAGTTCAAGCCTACATCCTAATCCTATGCCATGCATTCGGTTCATATTGTGGGTCTAAAGGCAAAACAGACAAAGCATTGCTAGATTTTATTTGAGATATTCACATCGGAAGTTTGATTGTGATTAGCGGGCCTGTGTCTAGGGGGATGCAAGCTGGCTACACTCCAAAAAATGGGCTTAAGCAACCTAGGCAGTGCTACTTTTTGGTCAAAAGGCATGGTACAAATGTGCGTGATTTGTACAAATGGTGACTATAGATGTCATCAGGCTACATCATAATAAATCTGCAGAACCATCAGACAGGCAGCACCATTCACTAGCCACTTAATCTAAATGTTACAGGGTTGAGCGTGTGAGTGCGGGTATGTCACTGGGGTTAGGGTTACACTTTTCTGGTTGTCTACGCTACGATGAATCTTTGGTTGTCTGGTTAGATTGTTACAACATTTCTGAGACGTAATTTGGTTAGCTGGGTTGTGGGCAAAATGGTGCTTTAGAGAACCAATACAGTTTTGAAGAACCACTTAATTCACATGAAGGACCATTAAAGGTTCCACGTAACACCTAGCTGTTCCGTTTGGAAGGAGCAGTTCTGTGCTTCATGAATGATGGTTCTTTGTGGAACCACAAATGGGTCTTTAAGGAATTGTACTGGTTTCACACAAAAACATCAGCGGTTCCTAAAGCACCTTAAGGGGAGTTTTTCAAATAGAAGAGAAGACGTTATTGACATTACGTTTTTTTGAATGAAATTGATTTGGCTCTTGTGTTGAAAAATCTGAAACGCAATTTATGCCATCTCTGAAATGCGGTAGGCAGCTGTGCCGGTTAGCTGTGGAAAGATAGAGGCATTTCTAGCCTTTCACTGGAGCGCAAGCAGATGGGAGGCTCTATAGCACACCCCAGGCATGTACACACACACACACACACACACACACACACACACACACACACACACACACACACACACACACACACACACACACACGGCAAATGAGCACTCATACACACTGCCGGCTACAGATGTGATAATGCTACCTGTTGAAAACCTCATGGTTTTCACTCTCTTCACCTTCTTGCATTGTGCTAAATTAGCTTGAAAACAAAGAACATGTATGAATACAGTTTGTTTTTAGGAAATGTGCCCTCACCAATTCCCAGCCATGCCAAGGTGATGGGACAGTGTTTGGATAGGCCTGTGTAACTGACATTTTCAGCTTAACTGCTTAGGGGCTGGAAATGTGGAGCCTGTTCCAAAACTGATAAACTCTGTCCACTGGTAGTGTTTACACCAGGCTTAAGCCTTGACATATGTTTTGGAAATGAACATCTGCTGAGGATAGTGATAATCCTATAGGCAGCCCGTTTAAACACCCCAGGTTCTCAGATATGATATACAGTATCCCTATATTCCCCCTCAGCCCCTATCATCTTGAAACTGATTTCCAATAATATGCATGTGTATGAACCCTTAAGCTGTCTCAGGCTAATGCTGCTTATCTGGTCTGAAACATTAAGCAAGGTCTTTTCACGGGGTAAATTTGCACTGACTAACCCAATGAAACCTTTAATCATTTAACTTTAGTGTCTAGGCGGCTTCACTAATTATCTGCAAAATCCAGTAGCTGGGTTTTTTTTGGGGGGAGGGGGGTAAGACCAGCCATGTTTTTCTGTCATGATATTTTACATGCACTATAATACTGTCACTATATAACTCAAAGATTAAACTCTACTGTGTGCGCCATCTCACCAAATGATTCATCAATTATGTCAGTATAAAAATGGAGCATTGCGTTAGTTCAGGCAGAACACTGAAGTCGTGTCAGTATCAGCTGACTCTCAATCATCAGCCACATTCAAACACGTCAGTGAGGCGGTCTTTATAGTCGGACAGCTCACAGAGCATTCATGCCACTGCTGCTGTTGACCCAAGTCGATGAAAAAACTCCCTCCACCACCCCAAACTCCTCCGGCTGTTATCTGTACACAGGATGCTTGTGCAAGTTTTTTGCTGGTTTTCATAATATTGAATGGTATATGTCTACTGTGTTTTGGGGGTTTAGTGCGTGAATCTCTCGCATGCTGCTTGGATTCATTTGGGGAGCATCTTCAAGAACAGAACCTTTTCCGCCAAATACAACTGTATAACCATTTGTGCTATAAATGGTTCAGTCTCTGACTGAAATGCCAGCTGTTGTGAAAAGTGGATATGATTTGCTTTTTCTTTTATTTCAAATGAAAAGTACCTGAGTTGCCATTTAAGATGAGGCGGTGGCTCAGGAGGTAGAGTCCTCGCCCAGCAACCGCAAGGTTGGTGGTTCGAGTCCACCTCCTCCTGGGGAAAAAATCTGTCGTAGTGTCCTTGAGCAAGACACCTAACTCTAATTGCTCCCGTTGAGCAGGTTGTCGCCGCCTTGCATGGCTGCCTCCGCCAACGGTGTATGAATGTGTGTGTGAATGGGTGATTGTGAGACAATCTCTGTAAAGCGCTTTGGACAGCTTAATAGCTGGGAAAAGCGCTATATAAAATGCAGTCAATTTACCATTTACCATTTACCAGCGTCTTCTCATGTACAATACTTGAAGATATAAATGCTAACTCTAATGAGGGCATAAATTCACAATGCAAACTTGAGAAAAGTTGAAACATGAGAACATACATCATTTCTAACCAAGGGTGGTGGTAAATAAAGAATGAATCATCTCTAGGGCTCTAAACCTTTTGAAATGCAGAAATATAAAAGGGTATGCCTTTCTTGACTCCTGTCACCTGAACATGTTGTTTGATGATAGTGCAGTTGATTAATTAATTTAGAAGTCAGTCAAACAAACAAAAAGTATTTGCAGTCTTGATATAAATATTGTTTAAATTATTATTTTTGTTAGCGCTGCAGCTTTTGTATACATTTTACAATAAGATTTAAACTAGATCAGTATTTCAGGAATTATGTTCAAAACACTCAAAATGTAAGCTATTATCACAGACATGATCTATCTCCATTAATATGTAAAGACATGTAACTTGTGCTGTGCAATAGCCTACATTTTTGGGACGTCACTATCCACAGCCCACTTCTCTGTGATTTAGCATCTTGGAAATAGATTCACACCTCCTCTCTGTCTGTACTTTTTATGATTTGAACCGAACAGTTGAGTGTCAAGTTGAAATTTTCTATATTCATGAGACCAAAATAACAGTCAATTGCACAGTGAGCCTGTGGGGGGAAATGGGAAAGAATAACATAACGAATCCGGAGAGAGAGCCACATAGCTGTGCCACTGCCACCTCCAATCTGTAGGCGGAGATGAGTATCTGACTGGTCAAAGAGCCTTCCTCTGCGCCAGAGCCGTCCTTGGAACTATTTAATCACAACATGGAACACTGTGGCAAATTGGAGCTCTCTGATTGGCTCGCGCTTGACAGCCATGACCATATGGTGGGAAGTGATATACCTACCTGCTATCTTCCTGTGAGTGATGTCTCCAGTAAAAATGATTACTTCATTTAACCACACATTATTCGGTTGGCGAGGGGTTGGAGCAAAATAAAAATGTATTAGGTCATTGTGTGGTAAAGCGCAGTGCCTCAGCTGAGCCTTTGGAGTGTTCATTTCATTGTCTCGAAACTGAATTTGGTTGTTTTGTTAAAATGGAATGTTTTACTAAATGTTTGCGTAAGGTAATCAATCCTTCTTTTAAAAAAATGCATAATGTACTGCTCTTTGCAATAATCCTTCAACTTACATGGTTGCAGTGTTTCTTCTTGATGATTTCTAATACTTTAACCTATTACCATGACTTTTACATACAAAAATTACCTTCTTTAAAAAAGGGCGTTATAAACAGAGTAGTTGCTTTTGGTCAATTTCACATTGGTAAGTGAGAAAGCTCTTAATTGAGAAAGAGTGTTCTGTTTAGTGATATTTGCCAGTCAATTGTACAGTGATACGGAAACGCATTTACATACTGCACGTCTCATAGAAGAAGCAGCCCAGATATGTGGCATTTAGGTAAATGTCACCCGAAGGAATAAACAACCTCAATGTTTCATTTCACATCCACAGTCCGTAATTCATTAGTGCTGATTGACATACTGTACATTTAGAACAATTTGTATACTTTAACTTAACAAATCCACAAATAAATGTCAATAAATGATCTTTGGCGCTGGAAATCTTGTGTTAAATGCTGGCAGTATGGGATGTAATTTAGTAATTATCATTATGCATGCCACATGTGAATCTGAAATGACATGCCATTGCCTAATTCAGCCATTAATTCAACCAATCTAATATTGTGCTCATTATACACATGCTTGTGGAAATTGTATGCTTTTTATGTCGAAGAAATAAGGATTTTTATGACACCCTGTTGTGTGTGAGCACAGATATAATTAAGTTACAAAATTTAGTTATCGTCTCAGCTAAGTGAATCCCTAGGACTATTAAATTACCTAATGGCTTGTAGATATATATGGCAATAAACTGAATATTAAGAAGAGTATGTGATTATATCAATGTGATATGGTAATGAGAGATAAATGATTCAGTACTTGCATGGGTACAATGGGGAGATCATATCTGTACCCAATGTTATGGCATAATTGTATTACAGATGAAGATTATCAAAATGTAATCAATCAGTCATACTGAATCCTGGGGCTTTAGCTGTAACATGGAGCCACTTTGCCACTGACATGCCAATGCACAGATCCACAGATACTGTGCATTATAGTAGTTCCTGACCTGGTTATTAGAAATGACAGTTCAATATAGGAATTACGAAAAAGCCATGGCAATCTCTTTCTTCTTTATATTCAAAGGTACATTCTACAAACAGGCTGCTCTGATAAATGCAGAGAAGAATTGACATATCTGCTGATATAGAGGAAAAACACGAAGCATATGTGTTTCTGCATTGCCACTTTTGATTCCCTTATCACTCAACTATAAATCAACCATGCCAGCAGCTGAGCTATGATAGACAATCATGTTCTGGACCAATTCATATATTTACCATTTTTTGTTTACACTTGATATTTACACTTACCGTTTTATTTTCTCTTAACCACACTGGGAGACACATCTTCATGACCCAGATGGACTTTTGGTGATGTGCACAGTAGATCACATGTTCCTGTTTCCTAGTGACAATAAAGTGATCACTTCTTTTCACATTATTTTCTTCACAGGACGTTTACAAGATTGGACACTTAACCTGGAACCAGAGGCACTGTCAGATTCTTCACCACATGTTTGTGACATTCCTCTTGTCAAAAGCTATCAGTAAAATTGTTATCGGTGACAAGCAGATTAAATTCACTGGCCTTGAATCATCTGACTAAATAGAGAAATCAAGCATATTTTCTCTTTAAAATTCTGTAATAATGGCATGAAAATGACTGGTGGCAGTGGTAGCCTAAAGGTTACAGAAGCAGGTCTGTGATCGGAAGGTTGTCAGTTTAAATCCCTGGAAGGGGAGGGTGACTGAGCAATACTCTCCCACTCTCAACAGCTAGTGTCGACGTCCCCTTGAGCAAGGCACTTGACCCCTGCTTGCTCCTGTGGAACAGCTCAGTGGCTAACAGCAGAAGGCTGTCTTTGTACTGGGCAGTTCCCAGATGTGAATGTATGTAACTGTGTATGTGACTGTGAAGTAGGTTGGTGCTGAAAAAGGGTGTGCAGGGTTCAGCAAACCCTTTTCTTGGATAAGTGTAGGACTGCATTGTGTTCATTAGGTGGAATACAGGGTACAACAAGTTGGGCTAAGACAGTGATTTTATCTCAGAGCAAGTTGTTGAGAACCAATAGACAGATAAAAGGAATGGTAAATTGCATGCACAATAACTTTACTTATATACATCTTCAAATTCTACTAAGACGGGCTGGAATGTGAATTAACGACATAATAAAATGGCAAACAAGCTGCCATTTTCCGAACAGAGTTAAAACGCAGTCCCTCTGTCTTCTGTCTCTAATCTCATTTATATTCTGGACCATGCATTGTTATTTGTTTGTTTTCATTCCTTTGGTTTAATAAGGCTGCTAATATCAATTACACTAAAGATTGCCTTGTGTCTGCATCTCTGCTGCTGAGGGTGTGCTCGCAGGAGAGATCAGAGGCAGGAAGAGATCTAACCTCTAAACACAGGATTTCTAATTGCTCTGACATTGCTCACGCCATTGAGCCTCATTTGTATGTTCAGGTGAAGGAGCAATTCGGCGTAATGCATTGACACAGATCATTTCCCCCCACCTCTTCTCTCGCTCCTCACCTCACTTCATCAGCTGAAGGTGGACGGGGAGAGAGAGTAATATACTGAACCCATCTGTTCATCTGTCAGACCTTTTCTCCTCACAATTTATGGCACGTCTATTTGTTGAAGTGCCTGGCCTCCCACAGAGGCCCTGAAAGAAGCTGCAGAAATTCTCACATCGGGTTCGCAACCTGTGAGGCTGATTTGATGAGTAGAGCTGGATCATTTGTGATGGAGGCTTCAGATGCATTCTAGACTAATGGCAGTCGAGGCTACAAATTGCACCCACTTACACTCATACATTGGTAAGCCTACTGTCTGAGCCTCCGAGGAGTCTGCTTGGCTCCATAGGGACAGGTGTGCTTCTGGCAGCCCTCTCTGAAGTATTGTCAGGCATCTTTTAGCAGTTCCGCCCCTATCAAACGCAGCCAAAGAGACAGGGAGTGGGTGGTCCTGCATCCCCTAAACCAGCTGCTGCCTTTGATCTACTTGCAAGGTTCAGTTGTTTTGGATTATGAAGCCATCTTTATACATACACACACATATTTTATCCAGCAGGAAGCCAGAAACTGTGCCATCTGACACAGCCGCTAAAACAACTGCTGATTAGCAACAGAAGGGCAATCAATTCCCTCTGTGGGGGAACTCAGGATTCACCATTGCTCTTATGGCAGACATATGGTAATACTTTCACTTAGCATACATTATATCATGGCACACTTCTATGCCTGTACTACAGGTCTCGCACTAATGCTGCTAGAGGTATAAGGTTTCACAAAAAAGTGCATATCTCTGTAGTGTTTCAGACATGCGTGTACAGTACTGAGCGGTGTCTTCGTATACTGCACATTTAAGCAACGACAACACATTCCACTTCGGAGGAGTGGCAAAGGTACCATTTCAATGTTCAGCCTTGGCCGACATCAGTGCTCAGATTTTCAAATAAAATCACTCTTATCAAAAGCAGAGCACACCTACAGCTCTTTTTCTGCAGTTGCTAATGACAGTATGAATCCTGACTTGTCTGATACAAAGCTATTACAGACCTGAGTATTTAGTGGGGGCAGCAGTAGCCTAAAGGTTAGAGAAGTCCGTTTGAATCTCCATACAGGCTGGGAAAATATGGGTGGGGAAAGTGAATGAGTAATGCTCTCCCCTCCCTCAGCAACCACTGTCAATGTGCCCTTGAGCAAGGCACTTAACCCCCAACCACTCCACTGCAGCTGCTCAGTGGCCAAAGGCAGAAGACTGTGGTTGTACTGGGAAGCTACCAGGTGTGAATGTGAAACAGAGTGCGTCCAGTCAACTTTCCCTAGGTTTGAATAATAATAAATCATAATTAAATAGAATTCAAATCCATAGACTAATTGGATAGGTGGTTTAAATAGTGTATTGCAGTATGGCTTACAAAGAAATACAGGCTTCCAAAATATGCATCACATTCAACATTCAGACCTCAGCTCAGGACATTTTTTGGCCCAAATATGTTTGATCATTCCATCCTATTGCTTTTAAACACTTCCCTACCCTCAGTAAGTGAATGGGAGCATGTCTTTACAGATGTAGAGCTCCAGCATTCTGTGGCACGTCCGTTTGGAGTGACAGGCTGCCGTACTGATTTAGGTTAATAAAAAATAACCTCCACCTTGCCTCCAGAGCTGACATTCTGCATATGCGGATGCAGGAGGAGCAGCAATTTATTTCTTCACAAGGGTTGTATTTTTCAGTTGTATTTTTAATAATTCATCCACCATATGTCGAGATGTCAGTTATTGCACTTTGATCAAAAGCTAGCCTGTCTCTCGCTGAGCCATCAGTTTCCTATGAAAGCATTGGGACTTCAACACACACCTGCCATGGATGTGGCATGGAGCTGTTCCTCATATTCCCTTGCACAGCCCACTGAAAAGGTACACTCATGTAAATGTAAAAATATTATTCTGTGGTCCATAGAGATGAAAGTTCTAACACATGCTGCATTCACATTGTGGCAGTATGAGGTAAAACGGATGTTCATCATTTTAAAAGTAAAGTGCTGCCTACCATGCTTGCAGAGAGGACTTGATGGCAAAAGTTGAATTTTCCCAACTTTTATCTTCTACCACGGCAAATCAGGCAAAGTGGATGTATGCACATACAGTTGTGCACCTGCTCTTCTTGTCTCATCTCAATAGTGATTAAAGCTACAATCTGCGATTTGTACTGGATTTGTGCTCATGTGCACCCTCTTGCGACTGTGCAAGAGGAATTACAAAAATATTTTCCCCAGAATGTAAACAGTTTGTTTTTAACCAAAAGCTAACGTTGCTGGGTAGCCAGAGAAAATCCGGGGACAGTGCCAGCTGGGGACAAAGCACCAAATCTGGGGACTGGCCACCCTAAACTAGCATGGCAATGACATCAAAAGTTCACTTTCTAGTGTAGCAAGACTATAGCTAGTACTGGAAAACCCTTTCGAGTTTTTAGTGCTGTCCATTTGACAAATGTTGAGTCAATGTTGATCCGGTGCCAGGAACAGTTATGCACAAGTTTCTTTTCTGTGCGTTGTTTCTTAGTTGTAGGTGGAGGATCAGTAGATGTAGAGTCGGACAGCCCCGGGTTACACATCATTACCGTTAACGTTATCTTTTTAGATGGTCATCTGTCTCCAATCCCGCTCCAACCTCTGTCACTATAGGCGTTCTGCCCCCACACTTAGTTATACACTCACCTGGAGGCCCCACCACCCTCTCCTGGGGTGGGGCGATGCAATACCGACGGGGGCGCAATTCCACCAATCGCGGATTGTACCTTTAAGCAAAAGCTTTCTTCTACTAACTGATCATTTTGGTGTTCAGATTAACCTTTGTGTGAGAAAAAGATGTACCACCAAAAAAATACAATGAAAATATTTTACTTCACTACTCTAGCAAATATGTGAGTCTTACTGTTGCTAACTGTGGTTAGCAATCTATGTGCACAGTCTTGATAGCTCATGTGACATTATGAGAAACAGGAGAACAGAGCAAAGTTTGCTAGAGCATTATGTTTACTGGCCTCTGTTGTTTCATCACAGCAGCCGATCTACCGCTGGTGAGAAATAAAACCCGCTGTGGGCTGGTGTTCAGAAAACAGACAGGGACAACGCTACACCACCACCACCACCAACACCACCACCACCCGCCAGCCTTCGCTTTCCGGTGACAAAAGGAGCTGAATAAAATAAATATGACAGAAATAAGACATGTACAGTATAGTGAAATAAGTGAACATCACCATTATAAACTCCTCTGGGAACAGTGGAAGAAGGTGCATGCATCTTCCCCTATTAAACACACAGACACAAACACACACACACACACACACACACACACACACACACACACACACACACAGAGTTTTGTTGTTGTAGTTTTACGAGACGTGATATTGCTTTCTGACACCTTGTTGTTATTCAAGAGCCAGCTTAGTATTAATACAAACATAATTAGAATGTGAGTGGACAAAGATATTTCCCACAAGGTAGTAGAGGGTCGGATAATAAAGTTATGTTTCCATGGCAACAGCCTGCGCTGATACAATATCAAGGAAGAGTGAAGAGCAGAAGAGGGGATACACAAATCATGAGACTTTGAGTGTGGCTGTCTTCCCACTCTAAAATTGGTCTTCTTGTATAACGCATATTGAACAATCTGAAATTCATTGGTCTGAGCAGAGTATTCATTCATTCCATAAGCCCTTCACCTTACTATACTTGCCACATTGTGAAGAAAACCTTCTCTACTGGCATTTCAATTAACCCACAATATGTGCACTGTGGGTAACATTCCTCAGTAAAAACAACGGGTACAGCTAACCAAAAGCTATACTGTAGTATGTTTCTCTAACTATAGAAACAACATGCTCTACTCAATTTACTTCAGTTTACCAGCGACGTGACTGGGTGCTGATTCCCCCAATATATGAACTGAATACCCCTTGTTTTTTTAATCTTGCTTACACAAATCATAAATATCATCTCGTGTACACAAATTTGTAATTTTTTCTCTTCTGTTTTTTTTATCATTGTATTTCATTACTGTGCTTTCATCATTTTGTGTCTTCCTTTTATCTGTTTATCACTGTGGAAATGAAATAAACAAAATTAAAACGGAACAAACCTAGTCTGCATGCACTATAACAACTGATTCACAGTGGAACTGCAAGTGACAGCCCCACTTGAAAAATGAATCATGATGAACTGCCGTAATAAACATGTTTCAGCAGCTGTTTATACTGAAGAAGGCTGTATAGCCTTGTTTGCTGTGACTGCTGAATACATACAGTTTGTTTTCACACTGCACTGTGGTTGGTCAGTACATTTATGAGGTTGAAATCACATACCTATTACGACTTCTAATTGGTTTGCATCTGATGAATCACTATATTGTCACATCTCTGTTGACAGGTTGTCAAATGAGATGATGAGCACAAACCTTTTAGGCTTACCTCCACTTCCATACTGTGGCGTTGGCGCCCTCTGTGTTCTATTTTGGCATATCCATATTCCTGGGGTTCTCATTTGGTTACCCAGCAGGCTTTGCAGTAGCATAATTCCTAATGATCGGGACTATAATTCAGCTGTTCTACATGTATGTTAGGTTGGTTCTTTTTGGGGCTGGTTTATGGGTGTCAACCATACACTACCTGTGTTACCTTATTAGTTTGCCCATGAGGTAGATGCATATGCGGAGGATATAAATTGCTCTCACCATGAAACATTATTTATTATTTTGTCTATAGATTTTGATTCTGCTAACCAATAGTCTGCATGCACTATAACAACTGATTCACAGTGGAACTGCAAGTGACTGTGTATGTTCTAATTTCACCTCCAGTGAGAAAATACCTATTAACTACTTGTTTGTAAAATTATAAGAGACACATAGACTTGTCTATGAATAGAGGCTGCAGGCACTCAAATCAAAAGCTAAAGATAGTGAGAAAAAATGACAAACACTGGAGAATTAGACAGCCCCACTTGAAAAATGAATCATGATGAACTGCCGTAATGAACATGTTTTAGCAGCTGTTTACACTGAAGAAGGCTGTATAGCCAAAACATGTTTGTTGTGACTGCTGAATACATTTTATATATAAATAATTTGTTCATTTTTCAAGAGTGCTGGTTTTTTTTCCAGTTCTGGTGTTTATCTATTCCAGGTCTGATTTTATGTATACTCATTTTATGGAGACGTGATCACCTGACATCCAAAATACCCATAAATGATAACCATTCTTTCATAGTCTTTTGTTTATGGCTAGTCCTGGTGTGTTATTTCACATATGAAATTCTTTTGACTGATGCCAACAGAGACTTGTGACTGATCCCCATGTGAAAGTGCCCTTCAGCAAGATTCTGAGCTCCTGCCATTTCTGTCTGTTCCTGTGCTCTGACCCCATTGGTTTTCAGGTGAAGTTACATGCATGTGTCTTTTTTGGGCGATATGCAAAGAAATTCCTGATCAGACTGTGAGTAAAAAATTCCACATTGTAATTACAGCATTTTCACTGAAGGTATTTTTTTGCAATAACGCTAATTGGTGGACAACTTGCACTAATTTGTAATAATTATGAAAGATTTAAGAGATATGAAATGTATCATTTTACGATTATCAAGGCAATTATATGATCTACTAAAAAATTCTGTGCAGGTTTTATGAAATTACTTTTTCAGGGCAAAATGGTCTAATTCCAACTGCTTTGTGCAGCTTGCTAAATGTTTCCCATGGTAAATCTCATCACAGTTAACCAGAAAATATATCATTAATTGAGAATTCAACGATACATGTCAACATCTGCCACCCATTATTTCCATGGGCCATATTCAAACCCTCTGTCAGCTTTGATTCATTAGCAGGTTGTCCCACTTTACACAGTAGAGCTTAATGAAACTACCCATTTGCGTTAACGCTCAGTGGTCCTTTGATTGATACAATCCTTCGTGGGTAATTTAGATGACTGGATATGTACCAGGAAAAGGAAAAATTACATTTGTGCTCTGTAAGATAAATTGGAAATGTTGAATGATCCTTGAGCTGAGTCTCCATGGTTTCAGATGAGTCAGATCATCAGGGCTCAAATGGGTACAGATAATTTTGTTGCTGTGGTCAATGAGGGCTTAAAAGATGACACAAAACATCCCAAAGCTGCATTGCTGAAGTTAATAAAACATGAATTGTAAGGGAAAAACCTCAAAACAATAACATCTAAACTATTCTCACACTGAAGTCTGACACTGTATACAAAGCGCTAAATTACCTGTCAAGCACCCTGAACTCCCACCTTCTAGTTTCTACCTTACACGCTGTACCATTCACCCCTGTGAAGTGTATTTATTTCCCCACTGTGTCTTTCTGAGTTATGAGTCCTATTCTGACTGAGAACAGTGGAGAAAAATGCAGCATGACCTGGAGCAGAGAGACAGCCAGAGGCCTGTATTGTTGGTGGCCCGCTTCACTGTAGCGAATAATGAAGTAGCATTTTTGTCCTCAGTGAATCCTCCTCACAGTATGTCTTTTACCATTCTCCCCTGCATGAATCCCTCCAAGCATGCCAAAGCCATTCATTTACTCACATCCTAATAGGTCATGATTTCCCTCAGAGCAAACTAAGAGCACTTAAAGTCGACATAAAACTAATATGTTATTTTAAACACTTTGGGCAGAGCCAAAGTCACCATCTTGTCCCTGTGCCTTCTCCATGCAAGGCCTTTGGTGGCCCTAAGGGGTTGATGAAAAGGCAGGTCAAAAATAACAAAAGAAAATATTGTGTACAGGTGTGTACTATACAGTTGTAGTATCTGGAAATGTAGCAGAACTGAAGCAAAAAAATGGGAAAATTTAGAGGTATGATTCTTTGATTTTGACTCCCCAGCATATATAAGCATATATTTATTTTGTCTTTGTCACATGTACATTGTACCCTAAAAACATTGTGTTTAGGTTCTGAACACATAACTAAACAAGGTTAGAGGTTAAACATGTGAACATATTTATTTCAAGGTATTTAGCACCAGAAATAAAAAGGCACTAAACTGATATTTCATAAAGAACAGAAGCTCGTTGTTGGTAGCCCTCAATGTTCTCCAGGTCTCAGCTCCATAGCAGAGTACAACCAAACACCACAAAACACTGAGTTAATTTATAATATTACTTTACTTAATGTATAATATTACTACTTTATTGCACAAGGATACAACAGTATGTGATATATGATATTGTCACAATATCAAGTTAAAATTGAAACCTTTAACTTTTAACCTTCACAATTAAAGGGATATGTCATAATTTTGCGAATATTGGGTAATATTTTATAATAAACATCCTTAACAAATGGTTAATAAAAGGTAGCTAGGTTGCTTGCTCCTAAGGATTTGTAAAATAAATGATGAACATGATAATGAACATTAATTAATGTAATAAAAAATGAAGATTATTATTTCTATATTCTATCATAACTGGTTAGAGATGATAACAATGGCTTTCTGATTACTTTAATTAACCATTTATTAAAAGTTTGTTATTATCTTGTTTAAAAAAATAAGTATTGGTTAATCATTAACCAGTTATTTTTAAAACAATCAAAAAAATGTGGTTGGCTAATCATGTGGAATACATTTATGAATAAACTTTAAGTCAATATGAACTTTCACTGCTGCACCACAGATAACGGGTTGGGAAATTATAAAATGTGATTTAAAGGCCCTATATGTAGTTTTATGCTTTAAACAGATTATAATTAAATTTCTGGTGATTGCATAGTATAATGGCAATGGGAGAATGAAAAAATCGCGGTTTAAATACATTTCCTAGAAACCTTGTATTCAAAATGAAATTCCCTC
>OMLI01102562.1:0-10889 GCA_900302605.1 Rondeletia loricata
TTGTGCAACAGCCTTTCAGTGGAGAACGTGGCCGACACCCTCATCCTAGCAGACTTGCACAGTGCCGAGCAGCTCAAAGCACAAGCCATAGATTTTATCAACAGGCAAGTATCGCAGCAAAAAAAACTCCCCATGATAAATTCCTGCTGCCATTTCTGTTTACCAGCCCTGAATGCTTACCTTTTTATCTCCCCGCCATAGGTGCAGTGTCCTGAGACAGCTGGGCTGTAAAGATGGGAAGAACTGGAATAGCAAGTATGTAATTAGCTGATATATGTGACACAAGATTAATAACACACTCTTATCTCTTCCCCCAACCAGATGCATTAGAATTCATTGTTTTTGCCCAGGCAGACGGAGTGCTATTTGGCTGTTCTGTGTGAAGCTCCATATCTTTGTATCCATATTATTAATAGACTCGTACCTGGATAAACCCTGGAAATTGAATATTTCTTGAATTTTAAAATGAAGGGAAGTGGTCCTCCCTGGGAAGTTTTTCTTCAAGTTGATTTAGTGTGTTGTTGTTATAGGACACCTTGAAATGTTTACTTATCTCCAGCTCCATTGTTTTCAGCATGTCAAGTCATTCTAGTCCTACATTCATTTCAAACTATAGAAAGTGCTAGCATCACCGGTGGTCCTTTTGCAAGTTCCACAAAAGGCTCTTCAATCACGTCCACCTTATTTGCTTTGCCATTACTATCTCATTTATCTTGATTGATTTTTAATGTGCGCATTCTCATGTCTGAGTGTTAACGTCCTTTTGTCTGTGCTTACAGTCATGCTACGGATATAATGGAGACTGCAGGCTGGAAGTCAATGATCCAATCCCACCCTCACTTGGTAGCCGAGGCCTTTCGCGCCCTGGCTTCAGCACAATGCCCACCCTTCGGTCTTCCCAGGAAACGTCTAAAACAGTCCTGACTGCCCTACTGTGCCCTAGGACTTTACTGGGGGTGTGAAGCATGGGATTACAAAGGAAGGACTAGGAAAGGTACCGCTCTATTTCCACCAACACCCAACCCACTTGAACAGAGAAGCGTGGAACTTTCTGGCCGGGGAGGTGGGAGGCTGGCATGTGGACGACTTGACATCAATGGATTTGAAAAATTGGTTCAATCGGTGTTTGCTTGGCTTGCTACCCCAAATGAATTCTATTCAGACAGGGTAGCAAGTCAAGTTGTCTGCTACTGTTTCTTTTTCCTGTAATTTTCAAAATGGCCTTAATATATCTGCCATTGCTCTGGAGCTGCTCTAGAGTACTTGTCTATTTTACTCTGTGCCTGCCTTGTCACAAAGACCAGGCCTTCTCCAGATTGCACTAGTTCCCATGAATATAGTCATTTTGATATGGAGTTCTATAGGAACATAACAAGGGTTTAATTAAATGGGAAATATTATATATTTGTAATGTTTAGCCCATTTTGCGACTAGACATTAAAAAAGCGTGAACACTTTCAGTGCAAGGTCAGTTCTTTACACTTTTTAAAAGATGTGTATGCCCCATATTGATGGCACCATTTCTATGTAAATGACAGTTGAACCATCTTCAGAAGACCAGTGTACAAGAAAGTCTGTTCTATTGCATATTTGTGGAAAAAATTTGTAATCTGCCATTATGAAGACCCTGTGTTAATTGCTATAATGTATGTAAGACAGAAACGTGTCTATACTCAGGCCCTAACCTATTAAAACATTGGAAGTATATGGAAGTATTTACCCAGTCTCCCATTTGATTGACATTTTCCAGATCATAAGTCTGTGAACTGTTATAGATTAAATTTTGAGATTTTAGCTTTCCATAGTATTGCCAACTTGCAAATATTATATATTCTCAATATATTGTGGTTAACAAAAAGTGGAGAGACTAATGCATGGTCCTGTTATTGTTGAAAAGAAAGTGTCCAAGTACCAATTTTGTTTTGAACAATTTATTCTCTGCAATTATCTGAGAAATATTTGTGCAGAATTAAATGAATTGAGTATGCGCAATATTTCCTCTTAACATGCTTGGATTTGTGTAGGATGCTGAGCATCACTTCCATTGGCAATGTTACTGTGTTTGAATGGGGGTCACCTGTTGGTTCAGTTTGTCTCCTATGTAGTGTGGTATGACAGACACTTCAGAGGATTTTGTAAATTAAGAGTAGCATCATTTTTACATGATATTACTCATCATTCAGTGTCATGTTGAGATGTTGAAACTTTCCTTTTTCTTTTTTTTTTTTTTTTTGGAAGAAAAAAGCTGAAGTTGTCTGCAAGAATGCCTGCATTAACCCATTAAAACATTTTCCAGCAGTGTGGACTTGTTCAGATTAATCTTTATTTTGACTGGGGTTTTTTAAGTCAACCCAGGATTTCAGAGCACAATTACCATTAATTAGGGGGCCAAGCACCAAAGGTGCTGCGGTAACCTATTATTATTGTAGGCTTTATTCTTTTTTTTCTGCAATGAGAGTTTATGGCAGCCCATAGAACCTGGTCAAGTTGTAAAAAAATTGGCACATCGATAGACCATCAGTCCAAAAAATATATTTTTTAGGTCAATACAGCAATCGCTGTAGCGCCACCATCAGTCTAAAGTTCAACTCCGTTTTTTGCCTGTAACTCTTGAACTGTTTTGCATATCAACAAACTTCCTTTTCCCCTGAGTTCCTTCGGTCAAAACAAGTCCAACCAATCTAGTCTGGTCAATTTCTGCCAATTAATTCAGCCGCCATATTGAGTTTTGCTTCTTCTACAAAGTTGATTCAATCTTGACCATATGTGAAAGGATGCATTTTTGGGATGCCTTTCAAAAGCTATTCAAAATAATTTAGATATTCCAAACCGTTTGGCCGCAACGCACGAATAAGACCGAAACAGGAAGTTGGCCATATCTCTGCAACGCTTGCCAATCATGATCAAAATTGCTCAGTTCATAGACAAGTCCCCAATGTATATGTGTGCACATTTACATAAATCCCTCTAGTGCCACCATCAGGTTAAAGTCAAGGTCACTTTTTGGCCTGTAACTCTTGAACCGTTTCACTTATCGACAAGCTTATTTCCTTGGGTCAAGTCCATCAAATATAGTGTGGTAAATTTCAACCAATTCATATTTATTCTTTTATTTCTTATTTTTTCTGCAATGGGAGGCTAAAGCAGCCCATAGAACCGATTGGTCAATTGTTAGGAAAAAGTTACGATAAGAGGTCAGTCCAAGATATTCAGACACCTATTTTGGTGTAGATGCAACAATCCCTCTAGCGCCACCATCAGTCCAAAGTTAAAAAATTCATACAAAATCAGGTGTACGTGCTATGACTTTGCAACTTTTATTAAAATCTAGGCCCAAGTGTGAAGAAACTTTCATATGCTGCAACCTAGTGGAAATTATGAAGTCCACAACTCAGTTTAGTTTTTTTACTGCCAAACTAATTAAACATGACTAGACCTACAAATTTCGTTCAAATGTCACACACATTGCTGCACAGTATTGTCAGATCTCTATGATTACATGTTTTCAAGGGATTTTCATTTGGACCAAAGATTGCGTCCACAGTGAATGAAAATATCTGACTGTAAATAGCACTACACATATTTACTGCTAGGAAATGTCCAATCTTCATCAAAATAAATTACATAATGGAGGAATGTTTGTAGATGCAGCACTTCAAAAATCTTAATTCTATCTGAAAAACAGAATTTTTGACAGAATTTTGAACTCTCAGGTCATGTAATACATTGTAGTCAATGGAGAATAGAGCATATTTACACATCTAGTTTTCGCCTATGACGGCATCAATCTTCATTTTTTACATAATGTCTAGATTAGGCATGTCAGATTTCAGAATTTTATCTCAAAAGCTTTTAGATTTTTCTCCCTTATGTGAGTTCAAGTTCATTTATTTATATAGCCCTTTATCACATAGCATGTCTCAAAGGACTTTACAGCAAATGAGTCAAACTAGATCTACCTAAGCAAAGTGAGTTGTTCACACATGAACTAAGCACAAACAAACCACATTTCATACCACTGCTCGGGTAGCTCAACATGCTCATGACCTGCAGTTGGATACAAAGATTGTGAGTTCAAGTCCTGGGTGGTGTTTCAGAAATGTGACATTAATGCAATACCTTATGCTGGCTTTGTCATGTGAACAAGGTTACATTAATGCAACTGCCTATGTTGCCTTAAGTGCAATGTACTCTGCTTGATGCACTACGTGCTTGGCACCCGGAAATGCTTAAATTTTCTAACAGAAATTCCTATTTTATTGCAATTGTAGTTTATTTTGTGTTATGCTCATCACCTCTCTGTTTTTAGCATTGTCTGCAATGCAGCACCCAAATGCTGGAAAACTGCTTAAATGAAGCACACTGAATTGGAGTTTCAGTAAGAAAGCAAAAGCGTACTTCTCACCCAGTTGATCCGACAGAGTATGAAGGTGTCAATTAATCGATTTCTGATTCAAGTTCACTTAAAATGAGAAATGGTGACTATTACCCTCTGCACTATACAAAAGTAACTTTTTCATCTTCACTGTGTGGGTGAGTGTATGTGCATGTCAAACTGAGGTGATCACAGAGGTCTTCTCATCTCTGGCCTTTTTTACATATCATTAGAAAACAACACTGCCACGATAATCTAAAGGAAATTTAGATTTGCTTATTTCACATTAGGATAGTAAAATATCCAGTGTCCAACCTTTGAAGGGATTTTGATGGACAGCTTGTGAAGATGAGAAGCAGGACCTCAGACTGGGGTGTAGGAGAAGAAAAACTATTCACGGCTACACATGAAAGGTATTTTTTCTCTCGTCTTCAGTGTGAATGCCAGTCATGAATAAGCTGTAATTAAGGTGAACAGGAGGCAGCTCCCTCTGGCTGGAACAGAGATGTCTTCATCAGCAGCGGGTGCACACTGATCCTAGTCCGCCCCTCTCAGCACAGATCCTAGGAAAGCCCTGATATCATCTCCACTTTAGCACGCCTCTCCAACCTTTCATCTTCCTCTCCCCCTTCCCTCCTCTAAACTGAAACGCTTGAAAGAGATGCCTGCAGTGGCATCGGGCTACTGATCTAGAATTTGTTCTGTCGTTCGGATCATAGGAAATGAGATTGTCAAAGGGGCACTGGACAATGACAGTACACTCAGATGCTTGATAAATAGGCTATGGGCTCACTGACTGGCTGAGAGGTTATAGTTAAAGCTGCATTAGGCAAGATAAACATGCACCCGTCTTATCAATCTAAATTACAAAGTGGGGCTGCAATTATTCAAATTAAATTCTGGTGTCAGGTTTGGACACTGATGGGAAATCTTCTCCACCCACAGGAAGTGACAAATCTAAACTTATGGTAACAATCCACCCTTGGATACTCTTACACTGTTAAATATCATCAATCTGTAATGTACATTCCAGGAGTTATTTTGTGATGAAGTGTTGTCATTTACTTTTCTCAGAATGCCTTTGACAACAGTTGCTTTCGGCGGATTATGCGTGTAGGTGGAAAGAGCGATAGCAACAGTGGAGCAAGTTTTCTTTCCCTTTCTGATCAGCAGGGGATTAATTCAATAGTTGCAGGAATTGTCCTTTTAGAGATTTTAAAAGGTCACAATGAAATGGCATTTTGAGAGCATCTTGCTTCCGTAATGTGACATATTTCTGTCTGGAACAGGATGTTGGGGTGAGACATAACCTGGGGCGGGATTATTCAAAAGTGTATAAACCAATGAGCTATCAGTTAGGGAGAGAAAGGCAGTTTTATTTGATGGTGGCGGGAATTGATGGTTTTATTGGTTGGAATTTTTATGTACGCTTACTGGTACACCATGAGGTAATCACTAAAAATGCACAGTTTTCCAGTAAGTAGAAGTAATGAGATTTTTATATAAAAATACAAGAAAATTAAAATGTAATTTATTTGGTGTTTATTGTTAAATAGGTGTAAATGAGCTAACAAGGTGAAAAGGTTATTTTTCATTTAATTGTGACTTTAATAGCGATGATGATCTCACTTAACACTAAAATAAATCATGAAAAGCAAAATGTTTATTAACATACTCATAGTTTTCCTTGTTAGGATTTTGGCGTGCGGAGCTGCAATGCCTGGTGCGAGTTGATGCCTGAGAGTGGATGCCTTGCCCTGATCAGATAAGAGTAATGGAAGCGAATGAAAAGACCTCTGTCCCCGATGGCCACAGCAGAATGGATGTGCTCCCCGAGGTGTACCTCTGGTATCATCCTCGACTGTGGACACAGATTTATAGCCCATTAAAAAGCTACACTGAAACGTACCTCTTAAAATGGTGTGTTTATCCTGTTGAGAAGTCCTTGTAGGAATGAATCGAGATGACTGTGAGCACCGAAGAGTTGAGCTGACTCAATATGACATTGTGCCGTGAGCCAAGTTCAAATAAGGTTTAATGCCATAGAAACCTAAATTGATTTACAAACAATTTCATTTTAACAAAATAAACCCCATATTAAATAAAATATTCCCAAATGAACATTGTTACTTATACTATACACGCAGCGGTGCTCTTATTCCTATCGTACAGGGAAAGAACTTGAAACTAGATTAAGCAAGCAGAAAATCAAAGTCGTTACTGTTTACAGTCTGCAAGGTTTACAAAAATGGAACATAATAAAGCTATAAGTAGCAATACATATGCCATACATCTACATGATATCACTAGCTTAACAAACACCAAAAGTCATGAACAATTTACCTATCAATATATTTCTCTGGGAAAATGAAAATAAAATGGACATAATTTACTCTGAAGCCATAAGTAAACACGTTTAGTTTTAGAAGTACTGAGACTTACACATAACATACTTTGCATTGCACAAAGGAGTAGAACTAAAACATCAACATAGACAACTTAGATTTAGTTATTTCCTTATCATACGCCTCTCCTCGTGTGTATAATGTGACAGTATCATTTACAGTTGTGAAGGAAAGACATCAGATACAACAAATAAAATAACACTTATTTTACTCAAATGATTGCCATGTGTTTGGTCAGTGGCACATGCCCTATCCTAAAACCCTGGATATGTATGATCAACACTGCTTATGGCATTTAACGCGTAGATGGATTTGAACAGCGCCATTTAAAACTTGATTGCTGAGTCAAAGCACATTTCACCATTCACTATAAGATTGGATGTTATTCACTTTAACACAAAAGTCAGCCAACTTAAGCCTGCTGTACAATTTGGCAATATCTGACATTTTCAAATTCAATCCCATTTCTCATTGTCATTCCAGAGGAATTCTGTACATTTTACATTTTCTGCTTTTGGTTTCTTCACTGTTGGTGTTGAGTAAATGAAATGTCCCAGTCTAATTAAAGCCTATTAAAGACAGGCAATGTCAGGGCTGGTGGCAGGACCATGACAAAGTGCTGTTAATTGTCTGCCAGACTCACTAAATCCACCTGTCCTGCAATTATCGCTTTCCCACACCTCTCCTGACACATTAATCCACTGTTGGGTCCTCCAGGCAGACTGATGCCTCAGACTGCATCCCGCAAACACAGATGCTGGATTTCAGATTAGTTTAGCATATGCATCATCTTATGAGGACTGCAGTAGCAAACCAGCACTGTTTAAGAAGTAAACAAGGCAGCTGCCAGATTATACATGGTTGGGTATTGATGTTTCAAATGGTACAATTATGTGTAATGATTTAGGAATATACTCTGAACTTGCTCTTAGAATACAGTTAGGTTGGATTTGTTGGATCCATTTATATTGTCATGGACACTTAATATTAGGTTGTAAGGCCATATTGATTTATCAAAGCTATTTGAAAAATACCCATCAATCAAACTAATCTGAAATACACTGCTGGACACTGTTCTGCCTCCATTCTGTAACGAGTACAAATGGATGTTGGCTCTGTATCAAAGGCAATGAACATCATTTTGACCAACCGGTCAAAATGTAGCAGTCAAAGTTCAAATATCAAATATCTTAATATTTTATTTCATTTCATTTCATTTCATACTTGAATATTTTAATGAGACAAGGAAAATGTTAGCATCATTGCAGGTCTACTGGCACAGAAGCAGGCAATATACTTTCAACTGGGAACCCACTTGCCTATGGTCTAACCTTGTAGAAAACATCTGGACATACTAATTACCAGTGCTGTTGAGGAGGAGGAGTCACAGAGGGTTAGTAGCTAACTCTGAATCCCAAGTCAACCCGCAGATCCTAGTCCCTGGACACCTAACTAGTCTTAAATCGTCATCGTATATGCTTGTGTACAGTATATACAAAAGTTTTGAATAAATACACCAAATTTCTCAAGGGTTTCTCCTGCAACATGTCTCATGTATAGGTATTTAGGGACTAGGAGCTTAGAGGTTGATTTGACATTTACATTAATTTAATGGAGAAAGAGAATGATGCACGTACTACCCACCACTAGGTCATCCTGTGGAGGAGTAGGGTGTGTCACTATGGTAGTTATAGTCAGGGCATACCTTCTGCACCAGTTTATAGTCAACACTGTAAAAGGCTATATAGATGCATATGACTTTGAAGGGTTTCGAGCACAGCCAGGACACGTGGCTCTGCGTCTGCTCCTGATAGCACACCTTGGACGGGTCAAAGCTGCACAGGGCAGTCTTCTTGTTGCGATCCGTCTTCTCATACTCAATGCGACAGTTGAACGATTTGGTGTCTTTGGTCTCCAGTGTGGACTGCTGGGCGATCTCAAACTCCACCACCTTGGAGGGCGGCACCAGGCTGACCGACACGTTCCCCAGGCCCGTGGAGTTGTGGCGGAAGTAAACGCTGAAGGTGCCGTTCCCGTGGTCCACGATCTTCCCTGTGATCAGCAGGTTGAGTTTGACCGTCTTGATGTTGGAGTGGAAGTCCCCCCATCCGAACATCTTTTTGAATTTTCCAGTCTTGACGATGGGCCTGCGTTTAGTTCTGGCCTGCGCCCCCTGAACATCTGTCTGGTTAGATAACCAGTCCCAGAAGTCCTCCATGTTCTCTAAATATGTCATTTCCCTCATGTTGCTCTTGAACCCAGGGGAGCCCCTTGCAAACAAGCGCAGGGGGTTGAGGATCCGTGGACTCGCCCCCGTGGGAGAAAACTTCTGTCCGTTATCGCTTTCCCCCCATTCGATGAGCTCTGTTGCCGCTCCACGCACTTTCCTGCATGTGACCTTCAGAGAAAACAGAACACAGGTAGACAGAAAAGAAACATTAATTTTATGATATATATTATTGAAGTTATAATCACCAAGTTATATATAAATGTCTGTTTTGCTCCGCTGTGTTATATCACTAACTGATATAACACAATAGTGATTCAACCTATAGCCAGTTCATGAAAGCTTTTACTTTTTCAGTTCTACACACCTGGGGCCAGATGTATAAATGTGTGCGCACAAAAATAATGTATATGCCACTTTTACAGAAATTGGTATTTATAAAAAAGAACGTGCGTACCTCCATGCTTTAGACTATGCGAACACTGACTTTTACACCTTTTCAGCACACCATAGTGGCCTATTAGGTCTCAGTAGAGTTGCATAGAATACATTTTTTAGATGTGTGCATTAACATCCTTGTTTCTAGCGTGAGTAAATAGGTTTACATATTGTCACCATATCGTACAGTAATGTGGGAATAAGAATAATGCACATCGGATCATAAATCAGACCTACTCATGTGTGATCAATCAATAGGCCGTTATGGCTCACAATATATAGCGGTGCGTAATGGCTGTGCGTAACGATGCAACGGCTGCTTTGGCGCAGTTAGAGGACGTTGCCTGATTTTCTGGGCCGTGATGATGATTGGTGTTTATGTCCAAACCAGTTTAAACAGGGGTCTGTTGATATCCATATCCATTTATGGCTAATTGTGGGAGAGGGCATTAGGCTTGTGCATGTACGCACAGTTTCACGATGATTGAGATTTATAAAACGGAACAATGTAAACACTGTTTTATAAATCTGAAGAAAAGACTGCGTATGCACGTTTTCAATTTTGTGCATACACAGATTTTTGTTTGCCTGGGAGTGGTAGAGTCTTGAATCTACACAGTTTTATACATCTGGCCCCTGGTGTGTAGAACAGCAAATGTAAAAGCTTTCATGAACTGGCTATAGGTTAAATCACTATTGTTTTATAGCAATCAGACATAGAGATTAGCTAAACTGTTATTTATTTATATGTAAATGTCATGACTTTTTAAAATATTTTTCACGTTTTGGCCAGCAATGTAGGTTGTATCCATGTGTTTAGGTGCATATGTGCTTGTGCTTATACAGTATGTGTGTGTTTTCAATGTTTATGTGTGTGTGCATGCAAGTGTGTATATAAATACATACTCTTGAATGTTAGTTGTGTGTTTCTCACACCCCTAGGGCTGTTAACAAGCCATATCTATGCAGCCATTAAGTTAACCTCAATTATGATTTTTTTGGCTGCTGACTCAGTGGAGGCGAGGCTAAAATGTGGAGATAAGGTAATAAATCTGCAGCTCAGTAAGCCATGTCTGAGCCTCCACCATCGTGGTTAAATCAATTACCCCGTGTGTTTGCTCTTCCCAGCATGCTTTTGATTGCGCGACTCTGACCTTGTAGAAACACCCTCTGTGAGGCTTTCAGCAAAACAAGGTGCAGCACTAATCACTGAAATGTAAATGTTCCCCTGATCGGCGGGGGAATCAACATCAATGGGGAAGGAAAAGTTGAGCTGGCAGGGAGATTCACTGACCGTGATGAAGCCCTATACAATATATATAACCAGGACGAAACAACAGGCTCGGCATATTCTCCACTCACTGGTCCCACAAATCCATACAGAGAGAGAGAGAAAGAAAGAGAGAGGGAGAGAGAGAAGCACTTGTGGTAATTCCTTCCGTTT
>OMLI01102596.1:0-19910 GCA_900302605.1 Rondeletia loricata
AATTAATGACTTTCGAGATTACATGTATGGCATAACTACTTAATTGGATAGTCTACAATTTACGTGACAGGCAAAATAATGAGAGCGAGAGAAGAGATGACATTCAACAAAGGTCCTTAACTTGAGAAGGATGGTAAGCACTAAGCAGCTAAGCATCCTGAGCAGGCCAAAACACAAGTTTACAGCAAAGGCTCAAAACAGTTGAGGGAAATGAACAAAATTGTGTTGTCAAATGCATTTTCACATTTGGGTTAGCTATGCAGTCACTTGATAACTCACCATCTCCACATTTTCCTGCAGGTCCATCTTGAGCTGGTCTCTCTCCTCAGTGAGAGAAGTCACTTTAGAGAGCAGATTTTCCATCTCCTCTGCAGAACTCTGAACACTGCCCATCTTCTGAGACAGGAGAGCATCTTTCTCAGCTCGCACACTCTCAAGCTCCTCAGTCAGCTGGTTTAGCTAGAAAAGCAAGAACGATTTACAAGTGGCTTGTTTCTACTGATGACAAATTAATGACTTTCGAGATTACATTTATGGCATAACTACTTAATTGGATAGTCTACAATTTACGTGACAGGCAAAATAATGAGAGCGAGAGAAGAGATGACATTCAACAAAGGTCCTTAACTTGAAAGGATGTTAAGCAGCTAAGCATCCTGAGCATTCAAGAAAACCAACTGAACAATCATAATTCAGAAATGTCAGCTTTACTAAAACAATATAATTAAACAAGTAGGATCAGTGTCACACTTGTTCTTGAAGTTCTTTGCCAATCTCCTCTTCCGTGGTTCTGGAAAGTTCGCTGTCAGCGAGCTTCTCCTCCAAATCCTTCATCAGTTGTTGCATCTCATTCCATTTTTCTTCAAGTGATGCTCGTTGTCGGTCACTCTCATCAAGCTAAATTGAAAACAAATCATGACTTCGTAGTAAAAGATATTGTCCAGTAACTTGGTCATTCCTTCAACAGTACAGCCCATTTCCAAAAAGACACCTTTCTAACCAACTGGTCTCAACATGGCTGATGAATACATAACTTTAATGAGATTACCAATCAAAACGTATCAGATTCAATCATCATTCCAAAGCTAGGAGAGGCATTTTGAAAGATAAACAAAAAGCATCCATATTCACAGGAGACGTAGCTTACTCTCAAGCCTGTCTCTTCCACGGTAGCCAGGAGCTGGCTCTTTTCAGCATCGGAGCGCTCCAGGTCTGAGCGAAGCATATCCAGCTGCTCTGTGGCATCGGCACACCTCTGGCTCAGGTCCTTTTCCCTCAGCTCTGCAGCGCTCAGGTCTCCTTGGATTTTGATAATCTCATCCTGGGAGGTCTGCAGGGAGTCCCTGAGCTGCTGAGCTTCCTCCTGGCTGTGAGCTTGGGTAGAGAGCAGGCTATCCCTCTGGGTTTGAACAGCGCACAGCTCCTCGGTCAACTCACACACCTGGGATAGCAGTAACACATTTTTTAAAATAACTTAGATGTGGTGGAAGATTGATTTTTCTTCATTCTTGCTCCACATTTTAAAACAGTTTACACTGTTCTCACATGATAACAATGGATCCTTGTCAAGTGCAGCCCTTGTCCTGCTACTTTGAAAGAATGACATCTAGCCATTTCACCAAATGCGATTATATACGGAATCTGACAGGTTTAACATTTCTTAATGTCGTTTTCTCAAATAAACACTTATTTGATCAATTCTGGTAATGTTGGATAGAGCAATCACTTGCTTCATGAAGTCGTTCACCTTATCTGGAAGGCCCTGGAGTGAAGACAACTCCTCCAGCTGAGCTTGGAGGGCTCCCTCTGCGTCACGAGATGCAGCCAGCTCCTTATTGAGGTTAGCCACCGTTCTCTCAAGTTCCACACTGTCTATGAGATCTGAGAACAGTGAAGTCCATCTTAGAACTTCCATTGGACTTTATTGACTGAATAAAGGTCACATAAAAATGTCCATGTTGTACATTGCTTTCTTCAAATGGACTATGCCACATGCCAACCTCATACCCTCAATTACACTTATTGATACTCTCATGCACAGAACAGTTTTTTAATTATTGACTTTTCCATTTAGGTGTTTTGGCGACACTTTCCTATATAAAGCTAATCAATATAAATCTACTCGGCTGAAAGGGCTTCAAAAGATTTATAAAATTCTACCAAAAGCAAAACCTTAAAAGGGAGGCGGTACTGCCCAAACCCATCTATGTGTGCAGAGTATGCACTTCGAACCTGATGAGCAAAGCTATGCTACCCAAACCACCCTACTTTAGACCTACTTTTCGGGACTTTGCCATCCAGGAGAGTGGTGAGCTTGGTATTCTCTTCGAACACAACATTCAGCTCTCTCTGGAGGTCCGTCTGCATCTTTCTGTAGCGTGACTTCTCTGCCTCAAGTTGACAGCGCAGACTGTTCACATCGCCCTCCATTTTCTCATAGCTGGCAGTCAGGGTCACCTGGAAAGAAGACCATGGCAAGAAACATTAGATGGTGAGGCAATGTGAATTAGAGTCACTTAAATCACCTAGCACAACAAATAAAAAGGTATACAGTAATCTGTCTTGGTGACACTAGTACAGGCATATTGATAACTTACAGAGTTTCACAACTCATACAGATACACATGGTACCAAGACAACAGGACCTCACATACAATGCAAGACGTACAATACATATCACACTGGTTCCAAAATATGTCACACCTCCTGATACAAAATGATTAATAACACAAAATGAAAACAAATCATGGTGCCTTTTAAAGGATATTAAGTAACCTAGCTCTTGAGAACACTTTTACAGTCTATATACTACACTATACGATTTTAGAAATATGGAGTGATCTTTCAATAATGATCTATTTTTCCAAAATGGATGTATTGCATTTTGGAAATAAACCTGCCATAGTAAAGATTTACCAGTATGTCTGGTGTGTCATAACTATGTCTCAAAGCCACAATTTCACCGTTTTATGCCATAATTACATTCAGTTTGCATTGAGTAGAGGGCCATTGCCTGATGCAGGAATGTGTGTGTGTGTGTGTGTGTGTATCCCACTTACATCCCTCTCCTTGAGGGAAATGTTTTTGCTGCGCAGGAGAGCCCATTCCTTCTTCGTGTCTCGACTGAGTCCCTCGGCGTCATCCAGGGAGCGGCGAAGCTGCGTCACCTGCTGCACCAAGTCCTTACCGCTCTGGAAGGAGGCAACATGATAGGTTGGCCCTGGTTCTTACTCCTTTGTTGTTTTGTGTGTGTGCGTGTGTGTGTGTCTATGGGGAGGGTGGGTGCGGGGTAGGGAAAAGGAAAATCATTGTGTATTTTTTTGGTTGTTGTCATCGGTGTCCAAAGCATATTTTCATGATTATTGTAATGATCGCCATTTATTGAAGATGCAAAATAAAAAATAAATCGTTTGGTTGGGGAGAGGGAATGGAAAATTGACTGTTTCATTGTACACAGCTTCAGTATATTAGTTGCTTTCTTAACTAATTAATTGGATTCAGTCGTTTTAACCTTAAAAAAAAAAGGAATATTATGAGCATTTCTAGATTTTACTGTTACAGATTTCAGAGATTTTACTGATTACATTTAAAGCTCAGGAAGGTTTGGCCCCTAGCTATATTGCAAACATTTTAACCCCCTATGACCCTGAGTACAACCTGAGATCCTCTGGCTCTTCTGACAGTTCCTCAGTCTAGACTCAAGACCAAAGCTGAGCTGGTATCACAATCTGGGAATGACCTGCCTGAGGAACTCTGGCTAGCTAAATCAGTATCTTCTTTTATATCTTTGCTTAAAATTAATTTTTATAGACTGGCTTTTGTGTCATCATTTATCTTCATTTGACTTTTATTCATTATTTATTTTTCTATTTCAAAATCAATTTATACTGTTTTTATATGAGGCACTTTGTAAACTCTGGTTTTAGAGAAGCCCTATTTAAATAAAGAGTATTATTATTATAGTGATGAGGTATACCAGTAATGAGACAGGCATAAAAAACAACAACAACACTAACATACCATGCTCTGAAGCTCCTCTGCCCAATCAGATTTCTTCTTCAGCTCCTCTGACATGGTTTCTAGTTTGGTCTTCAAAAATAATAAAAGAGGGGGTTTACAAAACTGCCACAAATGAAAAATCTCCCTTGTGATATTCACAGGGTTGCTACACATCCTTCATTCAGCTGCCCAATAGCGTGTGGTCTTACCTCAAGCTCTAGGCGTTTGAGTTCAGAGGATTCCATGGCCTTCTTCAAGGAAGAAATTTCATTTTTCAACTCATTCTGTGAGATCACACAAATACAATGAGTACAAAGCCATAAAAATCACACAATTCATTAAAAACAGGCATATGAGAAAGAAAAGAAATCCAACGAAGCAAACAAACCCAAACATTTTACAGTACATCAATATTAATTCCACCATCCTAGGTGTTGCCATTACTATGATTAAGTAGTCTGAAACAAATAAAATCAATAACATTACCTCAATCTCTGTCCTACACGTCTCCTCCAGATATCTGAACTCGTCCATCTCTTTCTTTTCATCCAGTTCCTGTGAAAGTGCAGCTTTCTCTTTCTCAAGGCTTTCAGTCTGCTCCATGAAGATGCCCAGCTCCTGCTTCAAATAGTCTCGCTCAGCAACCATCATTTCCTATAAACAAACAATTTGATCTATGTGAGCACCATCAAAGCTGACTATTTAAAAAGCTAAGTACAACCGTGTTGGGTATAGAGAAGGTAAATGGTTCCCAAGAAGGCAAAAATGATAGAAAATTAAGGGGAGGGGAACAACTTCTAATGCAAAAAGGAAGGTATTCATTCAAACTAACAGTCACAATGATAAAAAATAAAAATAATAAATAGGCTGTGAAACAGTAAATATGGCTATACAATACATGCACACATTAGGCAATGCATTTTGAGTGTATCCACTATTCCTCAGACAGCAAGTGTGGAGTGTATCCACTTGAAATGAATTGCCTTGTATCTTTGCCACTATTGGCTTGAATAAATACTTTTATCTTTGTCGTAGAGATGGTTTCCCTCCTCTTACAATTTAGTTTAGTTACGCTGTATTAATTGTTTATATGCAACATAAGAAAAAAACAGTTCATTAGAATAAGAGTAAATGAGCCATATTAATAGATTATTCAACTGCATGCACACAACATCAATACCAATTGGAGGTTGTGCAATTGGAGCAGTCCTGCTTGGAATAAGCTAGATCTAAGATTTTGACTACATTATCGAGGTTGCTCACCTGTCATGAACTCAACCTGATGTAAACGCTAATGGACAGAGTTAAGGGCAGTTCCTACAACAGACAACAATTTAATTACTCTGCATTACCTTCTCTGAAACCAGGATCTCACACAGCTGGAAGGTCTCTGCTAATTCATTTTTCATCTGGAAAACAAGGTACTGACGCTTAGCACGAAAACAAGCAAGCCAGGTCTAAAACAATGAATATAAAAAGAGTGCAAAAGCTCTAATTTCATGCATCTCTGCATTACAATTGAGGAGTTCTACTCTCACTTCTAAGACACAGTTTAGGTATTCTAAAAATGGCAAACCTGTTCGTCAGCTTCACCGGGCATTTGGGTCTGTTCTTCCAGTCGTCTTTCCAGGTCTGCAATTCTTAACTCTAACGTCTCAACTTTCTCGATGGCCTCTAGTTTCTGCTGAGCTTCTGTTTGGAGCAGGAGGTCCAGCTCCATCGCTCTCTGTTCCGTTGTCTCCATTTTCTCCAGGGCTTCCTGTTTCTGCTGGGCCTCTATTCCCATTTGGAGCTCCAACTCTGCCACTTTTCCACCTAACATTTCAACCTTCGTCATGGCCTCCACTTTCTGATGACTCTCAATTTCCAGCTGCATCTCTAGGTTGGACACTTTATCTGAGAGCTCATGCATCCGGTTTGGAGATATAAATTCTTTGGGACTGAAAAAAAATAAAAACACCTACAGATGACCATTGTGTTCAACTACTGTGGCCTTCTTTCCTACAAACACTCAAAGACCAGCTCTGACAGTGTATTAACCACAATGTACCCAAAGTAATATAATCTGCTCTCTTGAAATAGATACTACAACTAAGCCAATGTTCACCTGTCTCCAAAGCTACGAGCAGTCACAGAGTTCTGATTCATCTCCATGTCATACGAAGCCTCATCAGGTATTTCCCAACGAGAATCAAAGTCCTCGTCATCTGACAAAATACAGAAAGCAGCCATTGAACAAAATGATACAGTGCATCATGTGTGCATGAAATGGGCATTATATCATACATTATGATTTGCAATGTGTATAGAATGAAATGCTGCAACATGCATGTATTTCATACATTTTATGGACTCATTCTTACCTTCAGCCAGCTCCGTTAAACAAGACCGATCAGCTTTCCTCTTCCGGGATAAAGATTCGGCAAAACTGAGGTCCGACAGACCCACATCACAGTCTGATGGATGGGCAAGCCTAACCAGCTTTCCTCCCCATGTAACCCTTCGTTTTGGCATCTTGACAGATGACAAATCAAGGAGTGTCATAATGAGGAGAAAGCTACCTACATTTTATATATCACATTTTGTGCTGTAGTTACCTTTTTGACAGGAACTAAGTTTGAGCTGGTGACGAGAAGTTTGGTGAGGTTCCTGATCCTGTCCTGTTGTTCTCTCTGGAGCTGATCCTTTTCTTGCAGGATCTGGGAAAGAACCTCCTTCTCAGTCGCCGTGGTCTGTGTGACTGAGGAAACCTACATTGGGGCATAGATAATCCAGAGTTGAGTGGGTAGGGAATGATGCTGTAATGGAGCTAACAGTATTGCAGAGATAGGAGAAACAAAGAGCACGACTCAGGGAAAATAATGAGCAAGTATAAGACACTGGTGTGTTTTAAACTTGCCTCTTGAAGCCGTCGCTTGAGGTCCACTATTTCATTGCGATACCTTTTGAGTAGAGCCCCGTCATCAGACACCTCTGTGACGTGAGGGTCATTCTTCATGTTCTTTGCAGTGCTGGCAAACTGACAGATGAAATGACATTTCTTAAGAGAATAAATTCTGTGAAACATCACCAAATTAGTTTTTTTGCTCACTGTTTCATGCTCCCTCTAGTGGTTCAAATCTCACTTTTAAATATTGATATAAATTGTACTTTCTGGACAGATTGTCTTGGATTTTGGGAGTTGCCTACCCCGCTCTAGTCTTTACCAACAAGCCTCACAACAACCGATACATGCCAATTGCTAAGCTGTACTGTTGCATCTTACAAAATGCAAAGGGAGCAGAGAACAACGAACACCGAGTGTGACGTCACACTTAATATTAGTATAGCAATCAAGAATCAAATGTCAAGGTTGAGTTAATATAAAGGGTCCAGGACAGAAATCTACAGATTCCACCAACCTGAAGAGTGCTGAGTGTTTCATCTAACGTGGAAGGGGTGATTGTGCAGATGATGACCGTTTTGGCATTCCCGCCCAAGGAATTCTGCAGGATGCGGGTTAGCTTACTGTCTCTGTAGTTTGTGAAACCCCTGATAAGAGAAAATGACATTTATTAATTTCAACGCCTTGAATTCAATTATGAACTCATTCCAAAAGGTTGTTTATCACTCAGTTTAAAAATTATCTTGTTCTTCTTATGTTCTTGAACAGTCCAACCACTATGTGAACATGAACAGCTTGAAGGAATGTAAGAACCAAAATAAGAAGAAGAACCAAATTATATTTTTCAAAGTAGAAATTCAGTGTTATTCATAGCACACAAGGAAACACAATGCATTGCGCCTTTTGAAATTCAGTCAGTCAATGATATTAACCAGGTGTGACAATTCTTTACTCACCTCTGGCTCTCATCAGATAGTTTCTTGATCACTTGGCCAAGTGTGAACAGGCTACGATTGATATTGCAACCTTCCTTGAAACGTGTGCCTATGATATCAAAACAGGTAGATTATTTGGGTGTATAGTGTAACTCAGTTACTTCTCAAATAAGATCACATCTACTACACATTTTATGCTGCTTCTAACAATAATGCTAACTAAAACAGCCTAAGTCTTTCACTCCAGCTTACCTTCAGCTCCTGTTTGACTTGCTCTCTCAGATCCAGCCAGATCAACTAAATTCTAGTGGAAAATAGATAAGTAAAGTAAGCAAATAATAATCATAACAATGATAAATACACATACACACACACAAAAAGAAAGAAAGAGCCAGCGTACCAAATGGGACACAATAATGGCCCCGTCAGCATTTTCGCCCGATGCTGGGTCACTCGTTTCACGGCTCTCCAATATCTGAGGGGAACAAAATCGTGAAATAGAGTGCAGACTTCTCTAAAATCCATCATGCCATGTTGGCGCTTTGCTTACCATTCGGAAAATTGTGTGCGAGCGACTGCTCCGCTGGTTCATTTTTGTCTTTCCGTAATGCCGATTTTCTAGGGAGGTAGGTTGTGCAGTAAATATGAAAAAGAAAACAGGTGGTTGTTAAACTCAGTCTGCAGTGCATACATGTAATGATTATTCTTGATAGGTGGTAATAACATCAGATCTTACTTTCTCCTTTACGAATCCAGGCCAGGGCTTGTGCAGGAGAAGTAACCAGTTCCTCAGTCAGGTCAGCCACATATATGTTTTTCTGCACACAGAGGAATTGTCAATGCACGATTACATAAATCATGCAAAACTAGCAAGTACATCCTGTTAGAGCTTCTGCCATCAGGGCTCCTAGACTGTGGAATGGCCTGCCTAAGGAGCTTAGGCCGTCTAAATCAGTATCATCTTTTAAATCATCTCTTAAAACTGACTTTTATAGACTTGCATTTATGTAATGATCTCTTATTAATTGTCTTTGATGTCCCTTTTATGGTTTACGTAAGGTTCTTGCCTTGCTTTTGTATTTCTTACCTTGCCTTCATTGCTTTTGCTGTCAATTTTATGTTTCCTTTTTTTTTTAATCCTTTGTAAAGAGCTTCATAACTGTGTTTTGAAAGGTGCTTTGTAAATAAAGATTATTTCTATCTTCATTATTATCTCTAAAAAAAGACACTTACATTGATGGTCTCACGGACTTCCAGAGGCTTTCTCTTCCAGCTGTCAACAAGCAGATCAGTCACGGTTTCATTGTAGATTTCCATGTAAGACACTCTGAGAAGGAACTCCTTCTTCGGAAACTAAAGGCAAAAGATAAGCCATTAGCACTGATTATACAACAAACTTCAGCAGATTTCAAACACGTGATACTATTCTCACTTTTTTAATAGTCTGGAAGACATCTTCCATGGCCAGAGGTATCACTCCTGGAATGAGGTCACTCCCCATCATGGTGAAAGTCTTTCCAGATGCAGTCTGCCCGTAAGCAAATATGGTTCCTAAGGATCAAACATGATGGAACAGTTAAATATATACAAAAAGAAAAGGTTATGCTGTACAACAGGGTAGGTTTCACTATATTCAATTTAAAACACGTACCATTGTATCCCTCAACAGTGGAAACAACCAAAGGCTTCGCAACTTCCTGGTACAGCTGATTAGTTGTTTCTTCAGCACCGAACACTCGGTCTGTTTAAAAAAAAAAAAAATTAGGATGAAATGAAATTGCTGTTACCTTGTCTTTATTCTAACCTGAGGATGCTACATTTTATTCTTTTAGAGTAAAGTACAACAAAATATGACATATATGACATTTGGTGGACACTTATATTCAAAGCTCCTTACAGTTACAGTAATCATTTGTGTATGAATCAAATTCCAAATCCTGGTACTGTCATGCTCAACACATTGAGCTCTAAAGGACCACAAAATCCAATAAATACATTTCCTAATTTGTTATTCAGTTAAATGCTGAGATTTTACCAAATACCAAAGACTTAGATGGAGGTCTAGACACCACAGGGTTCTTAGTGATGCTGCACTACCTTGAGTTTGCAAACTTCCGCATAAAATATAGAATCAAAATCTTTAATAATTAAATTGGAAGATCATTTGATATAATCAACAGCCCCCCCAGTACAACCTTGTCTTGAAAACCTCAGGAAAAACTTGTATATACTCACAGATGACATGAAAGCAACCTCAAGCAATTTGCAATCAATAGTCTCTGTAACATGAAGTTTTCAAATACACGGCTATTGTTGCTGGTACATGTTGCAAAACATACCAAAACCAAAGCTCTTGGTCAGATTCCCATCATCAATCTGTTGAATGGATTTCTTTTCAGCTTTCCAATACAGCTGGACAGGCTCGGCATTCTCTGTGGCAGCAGTTTCCTCCCTGTAAAAAGGAGACACATTAACGGTAGTCCATAATATTCCAGGACATATTGATACTAAAAGAGATTTAGCATGTTACACTTATGATCATTGAAACGTCAGTCTAGATTTGGAAACATTCCACTTGTCCACAATGTCTCCAATTCAATGTATTGTAGAGGCTCCAGGTTATGTCTCTTCTTGATAACATCAGATTATGGTCTTGGTTCGCTGGTGTATGGTGTAGAGAGCCACACTTATCACAATTTAACTACACACACATAAAACAAATTCATGATCACTGAGTTTGTGAGAGCCTGTAACAGATATTAACATACATAGCGTATGTTAATATCTGTTTGTCTGTCAGCAGGATATCTCAGAAAGTTATTGATGGATTTTCATGAAACTTTGTGGGCATGCAAACCTTAGCCAGAGGACCAATTTGTTGGATTTTGGTGATGATCCAGATCCAGGAATTGCACTTTGCTTCAGTATAGAGAATTGCGAAGCATTGGTGGTTTGCACACTCCAAGTGCCTTCTAGTTACCTATTCCTGACTCCCCATTTATTGTCAAGTAAAACAAATGCTGCTTTTATGACATAAAACACTTTATGTAACTAGGATATAATAGTTTAAGACGTTTTAAGACTTCGTCAGGATCGACAAAGAAACCCTATGTAGACCACTGAAACAAGAGCAAAGTATAATTCAAGGAAACACTGGCAGTTGGTTTTTAGTTAGCTAACGTTAGCTCCAGATTTCTTCTTCGCCTCTCATGTTGGTCTCAAAACTCACCGCTCGATAAGGGGACGAACTCGAACACAGACTTTAACAGCGGATTCTTCTCCCATTCCTCTTACTGTTGTACCACCCAAATAACTATAACTAAATTAGCAGGAAAACTAATTCATTTCACGATTCACGAAGTTGCTCAACTAACAACTGTAACGCCAGTCACTTGTTCTGTTTGAAAATATGCGCAATACCCTTTGCTTTATTCTGATTGGTGGACGTCATGAGATGGGTCGATCCATTCGAGGGGTGGGGGTGTGGGGGAAAAAACACTTATTGGTTATGCTGGGATGGGGACTATGCTTCCTTCATCTGTTTCAATAAATGCTTGGATAGCTGATATGTTGAGAAATGGCTCCAAAAGCGATAGTTCGTTTGTAATTTTTTTAAAATTGTAGCACTGAACGGTCATGCTAATATAAAACATCCTTGATGCTAATGTGGCCGCGTCCTGACCCGCTGCTGTCAGAGAAACGGCGACTGACGTCATTTCTGCGCGCCCTATGCGGTGTGAAAAACACACGAGAAAGTGGTGATTTTTGCAATACAGCAGAGAGTTACTTTGTCCAACTTTAAGGATTCATTTATATTACAAACCTGGACCATGTTTAGTTGATAACATTCCCCATGCAGGATACTTGAAAAGAAAAAAAACTTTCTTAGGACATAAATCTTCCTATTAGAATGTCTCTGTTTCTTGTGAACAGGTAGGCTTGTGTTATTCTTGTGTTATATTTGTGTTATATTTGGCATTGATTGCCTCTTGTCTACATGAATGAAACTGGTTGATGTCTCACTCAATTATGTCACATTGATGATATGATGATATGATATGATATATAATATGATACAGCTACTAAATCGACCACAAGAGACACTTATTCCTGAAAGAGTGACCCCTCTGTGGCTCCATTCACTCATTAATATTCCCACTTTACTAGTAAACACCATTGTATCTGTTGTAGAACTGGACTTGAGCATCTGTAATAGGTCATTTCTTTCATGTTCACAGATACCTTGGAGATGATGAAGATGACAGTGTCTCGAACAAAGAGTCTCGGTCCAAGGTTTTATTGGCTAAGCTGCAGCAGAAGGCAAAGGAGAAGGAGAAACGGAGTTTGACAAGCCATAAAGAACACCTGCCTGAAGCACAGACAGATAAACAGGATGTCAAAAAGAAAAGGAAAGCTGAAAAGGACAGCAATCAAGACTCAAAAAAGAGGAAATCGGAAGTAACACCAGCAGTGCCTTTGCATGTTTCTGACACTGTCAACCATGAAGAGCTTGCCGAGGAGAAAAAGAAGAAGACGAAGAAAGGTGCAAAAGAGAAACAGAAGAAGAATGATCAATCAGGTGTGCGCTTGTTCTCACATATGCTCATAGATTCACACTTGCATATAGCTTGAGCAGAATTATTTAAATGCTACAACTGACAAGGGATTTGGAGAGCTGATATTAAGGGAAAGATCATCATAGCCTGAATGGAGCATGCTAAGGATATGGCACCAAGCCATCAGTAATGAACCAAACACACTAGATAGGTGCATAAGACCCAGAAATGGGAAGGTTACTTTTAAAATGTAGTCCGCTATGGATTACTTATAACCTGTTTTAAAATTGTGATGTTGGGATTTTAGGCGGTTTAGTAAAAAGTCTTCCAGACACTCCTGTGACTGGAGGAGATGGACGGGCGGACACAGGAGGAGAAGAAGTAGAGGCAGAACACAACAGAACAAAACAGGATGCAGGGAAGACCTCTGCTCAGACTGGTTTCACAATCCTTGGAGGATTTGAGAATAAACCTGTCCAAAAGGTAAAGTGACCTGCCTGGAAATATCACTCATTCCATGTTGTTGGACTCCTCTCTACACTGATCGCCTGAGAAACAAAAGGGATGATAACTGTAAAAGAAAAAAGCATACTTAGCATGTCTGTGTATTCTTGTGTTCCTAGGTGCACAGGGTCCTGCCCCAGTGGCTCGCTCAGCCTGATGTGATTCAAAGAGACATTAAAAGCAACCTGATCCCCATCTCTGAAGTCCAAGGAGTTTCTGCTAGGCTTGTCAAGAATCTAGAAAATAATGGAATTCAACACTTTTTTCCAGGCGAGGACACAGATTATGTTTAATTCATTTTTATATTGAATGTATACCATAACGACTTCATAAGGACATGTCAAAATTGTGAAGAACACTCACTTTTTTCTTTCTTTTTTTACAGTGCAAGCAGAGGTCATCCCGGCCATCTTGGAAAGTGCAAACCAAGGGCTGCTGATTGGACGAGGAGGCTACAAGCCCAGAGATGTTTGTGTGTCTGCACCAACTGGCAGTGGCAAGACTCTTGCATTCGTCATACCTGTCATACAGGTGAACCGCCTGAAGCAAAAAAATCCAACCTAACACAGAATTCACTTTGAATTGTATCTGTCTAGATTTTGGATAGCATCTGAGAACATGAACAGCTTTCTCTCAAAGCTATAAATAAGAGAGCCAAGCATCTTAAATTTGATGTCAGCAAGTGACAAAACTTGGAGCTACGTTTGTAAGTTTTACTTCCAAATCATTTTATTGTTTTTCTATCGCATGTGAACCTGAAAATCTGCCCCTATCCTCATAAAACCACCCTGGGTAGTTTAATTGTGTCTCAAAATTCAGTCTCCCATTAATTGTCAATGGAACAGTTCCAGGATTTGTCTCTTGATGACAACATTAGGAGAGTTTTGGCTCCATTGTTTCTGTCTCTTGGGAGAGTCTTGTTCATGTCCATGATGTGTTGTGTGCGTTATTTCTCCTCCGTTGGTACTGGCTAAATGGATGTGTCATATTGGATGCATCATATTAGGCGCTGATGGAGCGGGTTGTGTGTGAAGTCCGGGCTTTGGCCGTGTTGCCGACCAAAGAGCTTGCCCAGCAGGTAACTGAGCTTTAAAAACAAGTTGCACAAAGACTTTAATCCATCTTTGGTTGCTCCAGAGATTTGACAACGCTTGCCTGACATGTTCCTCCATACAGGTTTGCAAAGTATTCACATCGTACGCTGAGGGAACGACTCTAAAAGTCGTCATGCTGGCTGGTCAGAAGTCCTTTGCTGCAGAGCAGGCTTCACTCTCTGAAAATAGGTGAGTACGAAAATGAAAGCGTGACTTTAAAAAAGCATGGAACAGTACACAGGGAGCTCTTCGTGAGATATGAGGACTTTTGCCTTTAGCACTACGATAAAATCTAATTTCGTAAAAGCTCCTTTGGGTGTAAATGTTCAAATATATTCCTTGATTTCACAAAGTGTTTGCTTGATGACAATACCGATTAGTCTTGGTTATTTGGATTGTACTTGTTCATGTTCACAAATATTGACTGAAGTTTTCAAGATGATTGGAATACCAAACCAAGTGAATTAGGGTTTCCCACGTAAAAGTGTCCAAAAAACGCTTCCATGGCATACATTACAGTTATGCTAACATTTATTCCCCAAAAATACCACACTGGAAAAGAAAACTCACGTGGCCATTTTATTTATTCATGTATTTATTTCTGTGTTTTTTTCAGAGGGGGCATGAGACGCAGTTTAGCAGATATCGTTGTGGCCACCCCGGGTCGACTGGTTGATCACATCAACAAGAATTCGGGCTTATGTCTGGAACACCTCCGATTTCTTGTGAGTTCTTAAAACCAATATGTCTTAAACCAGTATATTTTGGAAAAACTCAGCAGATATATCATAACGATAGCATGGAAGTCAAATAAGTGTTCATTTTCAGCCGTTATCTCAACTTGCTGAGTTTTCCTTTAATCATCCGTCACAGATTATTGATGAGGCTGACCGGATGATTGACAGCATGCATCAGTCTTGGCTCAGTCAGGTAACCAAGGCGGTGTACAGATCGGGAAGTGGACCCGAAGCCGTGTCCATCTTCAGGAGGACTGAGCCGGCGTACGTCACAGCAGCCAGGTAGGTCAGTCTGTCTCCTGAACCCTCAGGATCTCCACAGATAGGAAAACAGTGTCTTTTCAATTGAGAGAGGTAAAAACACAGGTTTTCCAGGGATGTGATTTTTCTTGATTTACGAGGATTTTCTTTCAACAAAATACTCAGATTTATATCTAATGGGTAAATATTGTGTTATTTTAGGAATTCAGTTGTTTACTGCAGTCAAATATTTCATAGTGGGACCAAAGAAACGAACTGTAGGTGTGATCACACCCTAAAAGTCGTAGACTGTCAAGAAAATTTGAAATCAAAGTTGTGGTGCCGTGAAAATTGTCGCCCCTACAGCAGTAACCATGTGTCCTTCTGTTGCTCCGCTGCAGCCTGTCTCCACCCCAGATGCCCCTGCAGAAGCTCCTGTTTTCTGCCACGCTCACCCAGAACCCAGAGAAGCTGCAGCAGCTGGGCCTTTACCAGCCCAGACTCTTCAGCTCGATCCAGAGTCGCTCTAACACCACTACCGGCGGTCAGCCCAGCACGCCAGCAACCGCCTCCCAGACACAAGACCGATTCAACTTCCCCGAAGGTCTGACGGTAAGAGCCGGCCGTTAGTAAGGAGCACAGGCACACATGGGAGTGCACGGAAAGGCAATCGAACAGTGAACGACAGTTAAATGTTTTCCTTTTTTTTATGCTAACCACTCAAAAATCGTCAAAGGCTTGCTTCACTTTGTGAATGACTGCACCTCGCAAGCATGTCAGTTTTTGTATGTGTGGATTTTCTTCTCTAGGAGTATTATGTGCCTTGCACGCTGAGCAAAAAGCCCCTCCTCATCCTCCACTTCATCCTGCGCATGAAGTTCAGCCCCATCCTGTGTTTCACCAACTCCAGGGAGGCTGCACACAGGTTGGCTAAAGCAACACTCTGATAGGCCCATTACATACAGTTTCTTTCTTGTGCATAAGTCAGCTGCCAGGCGCCGTGTAAGTTCCACTATCTTGGTCATACTTTGTGTTTCTGCAGACTGTACCTGCTGGTGCAGCTCTTTGGTGGAGTGCAGGCCGCCGAGTTCTCCTCCCGACTCTCTCCTAGTGAGAGAAAGAAGACGCTGAAGGATTTTGAACAGGGAAAGATCCAGCTGTGAGTATGTGTGTGTGTGTGTGTTTGTATCTGCATGTGTACGTGTGTGTGCACACGTCCAGCATTAATTTCCTTGAGGATCTGCTGTCACCACCAGCATTCAGGCTTTATCGCCAAGCTGTAAATATAAATAAGTTGTATATCTAATAATAATGCAAGTATGGCCCTGGACACTGAATGAAATCATATTAACTGGGACAATTTTGCCATGTTTACATATATTAGACATTGATTTGTGTCCAAAGCATCCAATACTTGTAGTTAGTCATTCATAAATTCCTACAGTGGTGTGTGTGAGCTGAACGGGAATATCATGTTATAGGTTGATCAGCACGGACGCTGCTGCCAGGGGCATCGACGTCACCGCGGTCAAATGTGTCGTGAACTACGATGCACCGCAGTACGTCAGGACGTACATTCACAGGTAAGCTGTCCACTCACCCAATTATTTACTCAAAATCACATTTACATGACTGTAATGTAATTTTTTTAATTCTCTTTCAAAATTTCTATTTCTCCACAAACTAGTGGCAGAGAGATGGACGTTGGACATAGCATGCAGAAAATTGTCCAGTCCTCCATATTGTCTTGTGCAGCTCCATCAAATTGTGTTCTGATTGAGACAATGTCCTGCCTTCCCTGTTTCGGTACAGGGTTGGAAGAACGGCAAGGGCAGGAAAAACGGGTCTGGCCTTCACCTTTCTGTTGGGAGTGCAGGTGAAACATTCCCACATTCTCATCTTTCAATTACAGCCATGGTGTAACAGTATGTGCCTGTATGGGTGAGACAGAGAGAGAGAGGCGGACAGACAGCCATGTAGACAAATGTATAAACAAAACAACTTTGCGTTTCACTTCCACAGGAGAAGAACTTCCTTCAGATGGTGGCGGAAGCAGGCAGCCCTGGGATCCAGAAGCAGATAGTGAAGCCAGAGAACCTGAAGGGTATGGAAGCCCGCTATGAACAAACACTGCAGGAGCTGGCCAATGTCATCAAGGTACCTAAGACACTGGAAGCATCTCAAATGTCTGTATTTTATGTTGAAATAGACAGAATCGCTTCTTTTTTTTTTCTCGGATCATTGGTCTATTTATCAGAAAAATAACAAAATAACCATGACGAAAATTTGTATCCGGTTCAATCCCTACCTATGATACTTAATGATTTATACTTAATGATACTTACATTTTAGAGCAACTGACACACAAAAAATCCTGACTAATGAAAAAATAAATAACACTGGGGTGCAGTTCATACATTTTTGGATTCAACTAATAAACACTTGTCAACATGACGAGACATTTGCTGATTGAACTTGTCCTAAGTTCACTCAGTTAATCACAATTACTGAGCTTTGCCCGAACCATTCACTATTTCAGACAACTTGCAATTTCAAAGCAGCAAGGAAGCGTATGTTTTTTTAAAAGTTAAGTAAGTTTAAGCATCGTATTTTTTACAGTGATGGAGATTATAGAACATAGCATAGTACGGGTATTACTGCTCTCCCACAAATACATAGCTACTTTATATTCTATCCTCAATCATGTTGTTTCTCTCCACAGGATGAAAAAGCCAAGTAATGGACTCTCATGTGATGAAGCAAGTCCGACACTGACATTATCATGTGAGCCCACATGTCTGCTGATGTAGTTCATATTGAGAATTATTCGGCTGTATTTTAAGTCATTTATGTTGGCCAATAAAATGAATGTGTCTCTGTGTGGTGAAGTTGTTGATTTCAACCCCGCCTTTCCAGTGCTTACGTGAAGAAACGTCAGTATCCACCGTTCCCACACTCAGCACAGTGAACTGCCAAACTGACTGTAGGTTTTAGACGCCCCCTCCCATCTACCAGCAGCAGAGGTCAACCTGACTTCATCTTTAACATATGTAAAATGGAATCTGAGTGAAATGGAGTCCTACTACTTCCCTTACCAGGTGACCCGTCGCTTGTATGGCAAGCATGGATGTATTGATGGCTTAAGTAATACATCCATGGTGCTGAGCTGTTCAACGAAACCATACAGATCCATAGAGGAGCCATCTGCAGTCTCCCCCATTCACTGTGCTGTGATTGCATGGGAGCAGCCATTGTAGAGAGAAGTAGTCACATTTCTTCTTCTTTGGTGTTTAAAAGCAATACTAAGCCTACAGTAGCCATTTCCCACCCTGCTTTGCTAAATTGCAATGGGCTTTTTCATTCTGAAGAAACAGCACATGATGTGGATGGAGCTGAAGCACTTGAGTCAACCTAGATAAAAGTAAACTAGTATTTGTAGAAAGGGATACCATATTACAGCATTCACCAAACTCTCAACAGTACAATGGGGCAGCATGATGAGTTGTACGGGTGAAGACAAAATGTTTGACAGCAAAACATATATGATAACAGTGATCTCCACTTATCCTATTAAAAAATACATTGTTCAGTACAAGAAATGTCAAAACACTACAGCACATTTTCGAATTTGATCAATACAGTCATACATAGTCAATGTGTTCCACATTCTAGGCCTATTTAGATACAGTCTGACATCTATAGACAGGTAGATAGACATAGACAGGTAGAACTAAGGAACATTGGAGCGGTTTTACACACGTGCAAAATACTCTACATAGGAGCTGGACAAAAACAGCAATCAATCGAGTTTCTAAAGGGGCAAGAGAGAGAAATATCATTAATCAAAGGTGAAATGTATGATTGATATAGACTAATTAACATAGAATATTTATATTGTTCTGTGTATTTAGATAAAACAGGGGAAGGTTCAGATATCCATTTTACCTGATGAAGTCAGGTTGACCTCTGCTGCTGGACGATGGGAGATTAGTCCTCACTTTTGCACTTGATTACTCAAAAAACCTACAGTCAGTTTGGCAGGTAACAAACCATTTGGAGTCCTTTTTCATTCTAAAAATGTAGTTGACTGATAAAGTAGTGAAAGTGGCTGGTAAGTTAGTCTATAAGTTCGCCTCACCCTGCCTGAAGCATCTGCTAATCCACCTAGGAGTTTCATTATCCTGGTGTCCCATGATGATCTAAATGCTGTTTCAGATGTTTTTTATTTTTGGCATGACAATGATTACAATTATGTTACAGTAACAGCATATTGATACAAAATATAATCTGTCTGCAACTTCAGTTCAGAAATATAGGTATTGTTTGTGAAAAGTATATTGGTGGAACACCAGTATACATTAGTGAAACCATCTTAAATATCCTTCTGCCATGAAGCCAAAAATATTTATAACATCTGGACTATTTGGATGTGCATTTACATTTTAAATTGTAGGCATTTAGTTGATGCTCTTACCCAGAGTGCAGTTGAATAAGCTTCATTTCCAAGATCACATTACAAGCAACCAATAGAAAGGAGGTCAAAGGTCAGAGCTGCAGTGCCTACACAATATTCCTGTGAGCCTAGAATGATTGTGTAAGAGCGAAGTAAAGAGGAGACAAATAAGAGCTAAGGAGAGAGGTAGAAGGGATTTTTAAATGTGAACTTCATTCAGCGCTCCACACATCAGTCCATGTGATTTTACTGCAGCCTGTCTGAACTGTTGCTTCCACAGGTAAGCCCATCATAGAGAACATTACAGAGGCCATCTATGGCAGCAGGAAGACCACCTGTGTGATCAGCCATCGCTACCTGGAGAGCGAGCGGTGCTCCAGAGAGATCCAGAGGGTTCTCACATACGCACTTCCTGCACTAGTTCACCTTTTCCCACACTGATTTAGGGCGCTTTCAGACGGGGACTGTGGAATAAATTTTGTCTAAGTCTCAAAACGCAAAGAAATTT
>OMLI01102599.1:0-10597 GCA_900302605.1 Rondeletia loricata
AACGCATGGCTGTACAACTCTCGGTTGTATAGTGGCAGTCTATGAAACGATTTCCCGATTGCGTCCGATATGTCACATGTGCGCATATTGTAGGGATATAGTACGATACTTCAGCAAGGGAAATTAGCAACGTTGTTGCTAGTTTCTTCTTGTTTGTTGTGTTGTGTTTGTGAAATTGAAACTCTCCCCCTCACACACTAGCGTAATCGCATTCTTCTCGAGCCACCGTAGTCACAGAACTTGAATGGATAGAACGGCATTGAATCTATGGGAGGGAGGGCTACAGCGACCCCTAGCGGTTATATAGAGCAATAGCACCGACCTGCGGTCAAAATTCACATGAATCCTAAAACGTGTACACGTTTACACGGCAAAAATTGCCCCCAGTAAACGTGTAGAGATTTTTTTACACGTACCACATCCCTACCGTGGAGACATTGTTTACGTCTGACGTTAAAGGTTTCTTCTTTCACCAGTTTCGTCGGCGTATGTTCCATGCTAGGATCGGGTTTAAAATAGCCATGCACAGCTAGCATTGCAATTGCCTGCCTCGGTTATGTTTCCGAGGGGAATACATTTTCGTGAACACTGTGTCGTGATCGGTCGAAATACCTTCAGGGTCTGAAGAGCTTTTCCGGTGGAAGATGACAGCTTCCTCTTCTCAAATTTTAACGGGCTGAATTACAGACTTGTCTCTGGAGCATTCGAAGATTGTGGAAGAGAGGGGCTGGCTTGAGAGACTACATTCCGACTAACAACCTCAGTTGCTTGTCATTCCCTCTCTCTTTACGCTTGCCAGCAATGCTGGAAAGCATCTAGATCTGCTGATGTCACTAAGAGATTGTAGGATTTCCATCCGGTCCTTGTTGAACTCCGCATGTCTTAAATACCTGTGGTAGTAACCTGTAGGAGCCTGGGAGTCACCATCCTATAGGTGAAAAATGTATTTTGTCGTAATGAAGAATTAACTTTTGCTCCAATATGCTATTGTGTGTGCACAATATATAAAACGTGTGCTCGGTTTGAATTAACAGCATGCAAATATACAAAATGTGCACACGTAATAAGTTATTATATAGAGCCATTGCAGCCACACCAACCCTTCTCTGAGACGAGATGTTGGAGAGATCTAAGTTTTGAGCAATACAAATCCTTTATAAAGTCTATAACATCCCTTAAGTCTACATATTGACATTGGTACAGCCATTAGTTCTCAATATCCTTGTCAATTATTTCTTACTAACAACATCTTGCATTGCAAGTGTTTTCAGTAAGCAATGCCTTGACAACTCATCGGGTGTTTTTAAACCTGAATTAAAACTTGATTAAGGAATCTTCCGCATCAAGAGACTGATTCAACTAAATATATCTTTATTCAACAAAATATCGGGTTAATCGAACTATATCAGTCAAAACAATCAAGTAAATTCAAGCAATTATGGCTAGTGGCACGTGTTAATTTGTTCACAAGAATTATGAAATTGTGTGCACAGAATAGTGAAAATGAGGGCACAAATTAACCAAAACGAGAGAATGATAGGTATCTTACAATCACAAACTATTCTAACTTGTTACAACCTCATCAAGTCTTCACACCTACTATGCATAATCAGTTATTGACATACTTTTATAATGAAGATTGAGCAATGCAACTACTCAAGCACACTTTATTATCAGACATCCACACTTTTTATTAAGCTTATTTACAGTAATCATTACATTTCAATGGCATGATATTAAATGAGAATATTGTAATTCTCCTTTTTGTTAATCTCGTCACTCAGTAGTCATTTTATCCAAGACCGCAAACAATTGATTTGTAACCTCTTTTTACTCCAAATTCTTTGTTGTCTCAATAAGTGGTGGTGTTAAGTATCATAGAAAAACACCTACACTTGTTACATCATTTGCCAAGACACTCACACCTGGCAAGCATGTAACTAGCACTAAACTAGTTTTCACTTGTTCTCGCCAATCTTTCCCGTCACTCAGTTGTAAATTACAATAAATATATAGAACCACTTATCTATTGTTCTTATTCCTGTGGATAACTGGCCAAACATAGACGACGTGACATCATGTCAATATATCCAGCACAGCTACAATGGAGTTTGATAGCAGAAAAAATGTCAGCAATCAAAAATGTTAACGGTAAACATCAGGTTTTGGTGTCAGTCCCTCAGAATCAAAGAGCAAGTGCTTCTTTGTAGACTCACCATTTTGCACCAAAATTCAACAATCATACACGGAGGAGTCTATTGTAGAAGAGGAAGAGATACCAATTTCTCCACCGATAGTAGCCTCAATAGTCCATAATGCAATGCAGCCGCAAGATATGTTGTGTTTTGAGTAAGGGGTGTGACTTGCTTTTTCTCGACTGTAAAAACTTGGTCTTACTATACTGTAGTTATTGCTCTTTCCACCTGCACCCAATGGCAGGATGCAACAAGTTCACGCATGTTTGCTGAAGGTTGTCCAAAGGCATTTTGGGAAATGTAGGAAATCACTAACTGAAGTAGAGGAGGCAGTGGGTACACCAAAAAAGTAAATTACAACACGTCATAACAAAATATCTCCTGGAATGCATTGAACATCACAAATTGATGATATATAACAGTGTAAGAGTATCCAAGGGTGGAATTTTCCTTTTAAACACTTTTTCCTGCAGTATAGCTTTGGACATTGATTTGGGGACACACAATGAACTTGAACATCAGGAGAAACTATGAACAGGATGCAGATTTGTGAACATCCACCAGATTTTAGTGTTATTCAGGTAGACCTCATTACAAACAATAAGCCGTTGAATAAGCTGTGTTCCTGAAATGTAATGGCATGCATGGATGTGTTATGGGAAAACCTGACAACTAATCTTTTCATGTAAAAACTGCAATTTGTATCACAAGTCTGTCAAAATGAGCTGAAGGTAAAATGCTTTAAAAATAAATGGGCATCAGGATGGCCTGGTGTCTCAGTGAGCTAAGGTGCACAGTCACACCATGTTCTTACAACATTGTGAGGTTGAATTTGTCTCATGGCATATATCATCCCCTCCTTCCCATCTTTCCTGTGAAAGCCTATTAATAATCTAAAATTAAATGAGGTGAAAATGAGCACCTGTATAGAAAATAATCAGTTTTCCCCCTTAGTTTCATCAAAGTTGACTCAATTAGACACATATTTTCAAGGTTTATGTTACCTGCCATTTAACACAGCATGATTGTCTGTACGTTCCCCTCTCCACTTGTTCAGAATGTCATCAGAGGATAAGACTGTGGACCCCTCTGACCAGGGACCCTCGCCGCCCTCCAGCAGTGTAGGGGCCACGTCCACAGGAAGCCCAGCCCACACAGACAAGCGCCCCCGTGGTAGGCCGCGCAAGGATGCTGCTACCATGCCACCCCAGGCGCCACCCTCATCCACATCCAAGACCAGGAAGAAGTATGTTTGTGCCTCAGTCATTCATGCAATATGGCCTAAATAATCATGGTGTCAGTTTGACATGTGATCATGTTTTTGTTTTAAGCCAGAGGAAAATTCATTCATTCTCATTCTTAAAAACATGATGGAGCATTTTGCTCACATCTTGATTGTTGAGGCTCACTTGGATTAGATGTAATCTGGTGGTGTTACTAAAGAAAGTTGGGATTAAACCAAGTTTGTTATGAAGACTAATTTGACAATGATTGCCCTGTGTGCTGGTGCCAGTTCAGTTGCACTTCCTCCCCTCAATTAGCCCAGGGTCTCCATTTGATGTAGGAGTAGCCAGCGGAATGGGAAAATGCAGCTGACCAGTGGAGATGGCACATTCATGTACGGCGTCCTTTGAATGATCCCTTGGGAAAGAGATTTGTTTCTAAAGAATCTGCATGTAAATTTCCATTTTAAAGGGTCTATATTATAGGAATTGAAATGTTTTATATTTATAAACATATGCTTAAAGGCCCTATATGTAAGTTGGTACTCTTACTGACAGTGTATGACAGTGGCCGTTAGGGGAACTGCAGTCAGTCTCTTTTACACGTGCTCCTGGCTCATGCGTGCCCCGTGTGTGTGTGTGTGTGTGAGAGGCAGGCTCGGGAACGTGTATAAGGTCACATCCGGTAAATTTGCCGCGAAATGTCGGCCCGCCACCTCCACAGTCCTGCTCATACAGAGATTGAACGGCTGAACAGAGAGAGACATGGCTGGTGTCATTAGTTCTCATTAGTTACGGAAAACGTTGAGCAGGTTGGCGCCGCCTTGTATGACTGCCTCCGCCAACGGTGTATGAATGTGTGTGTGAATGGGTGAATGTGAGACAAACTCTGTAAAGCGCTTTGTGCTTTCGAGCTGTGAAAAGTGCTATATAAATGCAGTCCATTGGCAATAAAAAACGCAAAATGAATGTTAATTTCGGCCAAAAACGTACATACAGGGCCTTTACATTTGGTTTCAGTGGTTACATTTAAATGTTGTTGCAGGGAAAGCTTGTCCAGGTAATCTTGATTAGAAGTCCTTTTCATACATGGGTTTGTAATAGTCATGCTCAACAGCAGCATGAATTTAGGTAACGCCAGCACAAAAAATTTCAATCTTGCTCTATACAAAGTGCCTGGCTTCTTTGTGACTTCCATAGCAACACATAATGCAGCTTAGAGCTGCTGTGTAATATAATGCCTGCAAGGTTCTTAACTCTCTCCTTAGTCTGTGCTCTCAATCAATCTTAATACCCTGCTCCCAATGGATCATTTAATCTGCAAGCATCCAGGCGATGTGTTAATGCCACAGCCTTTGGATGACCTGGGACAGTCTTGGATTACTTTACATTGATGTGCTGGTGAAGAAGAATCAGCATTACATTTACCAGAAATATACTCTTCTGGGTTATCTGTGCTGTAATCATTTGTTTGTGTTGTCATGGTCAGAATCAGAAACATAGTTTCTTGTATTACAAAAAAGTTAGTGATACAAAATGTTTTTTTTACATTGCTAGGGCATTTAACAATATACAGGATCTGATGTAATTATCTCTTGTGCTATTTGGGTGAGCACCCATGTGGAAACCTAGCTAGGTGTTAAAGTGATGTTGAACTTTGGTAGTACCTTGGGTTGTGTAACTTCCTGGCCATGATATAAGCCCCAAAATCGGCGATTATCTGTTATCGGTTGCTCCGTGAGAGGGGATTGGAGAATACCATTTTCTCTCTCTCCATTCACTGCCATTGTGGCGAAACAGTTCTCAAAATCACACTTCAAAGAACTAGTCCTGTCGCTGAATTGTGGATAAGTGAATGGCTTTCTTTATGTTTATTAAACCTTTCAGTTTGAACAAGTGTAACACCAATAATAATTGTAAATAGGCGAACAAAAGTGAGAGACTTTTTTTCTATATATTGGCAGAATCTGTCAAAGTCCTGTCTCCCACTTTTTTTCCGGTTATCTACAATTATTGGTAAACATGCTATTTTCTTCATTTCCTCCGACCAGATTTCGTTGTTATACTAATTCAGCGACGGACTAGTTTTTTAAATATATTGTCAGAATCTGCTTTGTTCGCATTCATTTATTTGCTAGAAGTGTGATTTTGAGAACTGTTTAGCCATACAATGGCAGTGAATGGAGAGAGAAAAAACTGTATTCTCCAATCCCCTTTCACGGAGCAACCGATAACAGATTATCACCAATTTTGGGGCTTATATCATGGCCAGGAAGCTACACAACCCAAGGTACTACCAAAGTTCAACATCACTTTAAGAGGAAAGAGGGGTTGGCTGAGCGAGGGTATGTCATTGGGGTTATCAAGTTGGCACCTCCCATCACAGAGGTTTCATTGAGGCCCATGGTGCCTCCAGAAGGCCCAGCAGTACATTTTTGTGTCCCAGAACCACCCCCCTCCACCCACTCTCAACATTGATCAGAGCTATACTGCTGTACTCTGTATCTATACTTAGGCTTACAGCTAGTTCACAACATTACACCCATAAATGTCTGGCCTCAATATTGGTCTCTACAACAATAGGCTAATGGGGCGGCTGACGCTTTCTGGCTTGAAACGACCCGCTCTGCAGTTCAGAAACCGAGTTGTTTAGGCTGATAAATTAGACGCTTCTCTCAATCGCATACCCATTACTGTGCAACAAGTTCACCAAGCTCTGAATCAATCTAGGATCCCAAATTAATCATTTTTAGATTAACTGCATTTATCTTCTAATGGATATCAACAGTGATAGTGTAAATGATCAAATTGCCAGTCTTAAGTGTTAAAAAGCCTTATTTGTTTGTGACAAAGGCGGACATATCTGCAATTGTTAGCTCTTGTAGACCTGGTTGTTGGAATTTACTAGATTTGCCCACGCTCCATCTGCTATTCAGTCCATTCCCAAACGGCATAATCCTTGTCAGGTTTTGCAGTCTGCGCCCTCAGAGCTGGAACTACTTACCACAGCATTATTTTCACCTTTTCTTTTTTTTTTCTCTCTCCCTGTGGTGGGACTGTGGGAGGGGGAGATAAGTTGTGCAGGGTATGGGGGTTGGTTGTTAGTCTTGAGTGTTTGTCAGTGAAATAAATTGCTGTCTCAACGCTGAAATTCGATACCTTTCGCTGTAGTTATATATAATTACAGTACATGTTCTGCGTAGCAACCTATGTAAATAAGTCACCAACAGCTACTTTGTGTGTGCACACAGGATTGTGCTAGTAGATGAAAATGTCACACACTGCTGATTTATACATTTTTGTTTGCTTCCGAGAACCAAGAACCAGTTGAATGACATTGGCTATAGAGGGAAAAAATGTATGCCATTGAGCCTGTAAAGTGATGACTAGTGAGACCGCAGGTGTGGTCATCTGCATAGGTCTTCAGGCATTTTCTAGTATCAGGTCTTCCCTGATAATTTCAGTCATGTATGATTTTTATGATTGGACTCTGTACAAGCTCCTTGTCTAAAATGATCAGCAGCACATTGAACAAAGACCTTCAATAGTCAATGAGAGTTGATCTCAGAAGATTTAGGCCTATGCTGAGCAAATTGATGAATCTGGATAATACCAAATTTATAAGCTACTGTGGCATTAAAACGTGATTATACTGTAACTGTATATTGAATAGTGGCCCTCTGATTCTTTTGTTTGTCAGTTCAGATGCTAAACACAAACAAGTTGTTACTATTGGCCTAATTGATCCTAGATTTCCTAGGTTTTAATTCTGTGATCTCGCATTCAATCACCAATTATTGTGAAGTAATTATTTTGCCTGCTGATAGCATTGTATAATTTCGGGCTGTGTCGTAGATCCCAATGTGTCCGTGTGATCCAATGACAGTGAGACACCCTATGTTTGCTTCAACGGTTACTGGGTGCATCATTACAATGGCATAAAAATTGTGCGAAATGACTTCTGTTGTTGCAGTCTGTTAAGACTTCAAAAGTCTGGTGGTTTGTTTCCAGCTTAAGGTATATTTACGTTTGATTCAAGCTTGCAGTTAATTGTCTCTGTAACGTAGGTATACTAGTGCAGAGGTCTTCACTTTTTTGTCATTCTTAGGTTTTTAGGCTTGTTTCTTATCTTGACATGGAAGTCATTTGGAGGGAGGGGTTGATTTGGCATCCAGCCGATTGTGATTTTTCTCTCCAGTGGCACCGAAAATTACCCCCACCCCCACTCACCATCTCCTCCCTCACTTCCCACCCCCCGCATCCTCCCGAGTACCCCTGAGACATGCTGCTCTCATTTGGGCTGTGTTTGCTCTCCCCACTTAGCATGCTCACAATGGATGTTGCTGTTTAATTTGTATCCATGACAATTATCCCCTCCACAAGGCGCTTCCAAGATTGGGTTAACAGAGCTCCCATTGGAGGATGCTGACAGTGACAGATCTTTCCATATGTGAAGGAGGGGTGTGTGCTCATGTGTGTGCATGTGTAGGAGTTGGCACACAGGTGTATGGTTGCATACACAGATGTGCTTGTTTGATCTGCTGACAGGGCAGATTCAGTAAGATATGCAAAGGGTTACACTGCCTTGGTAATGGCTAGAAGTGTTTTTGCTTTGGTGCCAGCTAGGGATGCCATTGTCAAAGAGATGAGGAGAGGGGGAGGTGAAGAAAAGGCTAAGATGGCGTGTAAGATGGCACTACAGGGAGAAAATATTGAAGTAGAACAGCAGTGAGGTGTTTTTGGGTAGCTCAACAGGAGGTAGAGATGAGAGTTGGGTCAAGTTCTCCATGGCAGGGTCTTTGCTTAGTCTTACTTTAACTTAAAGCAATTAGGAGTAGATGAGGCAATAGACGCTTGTTGATGGTCAAAATGCTCAAGGCGGGCGTGATGATTTTTACTCCTAGACTCTTTGTCTTAAGCAAAAGGACACATGGGGTGTGTTTTAATAATGATGATCAACTGTTTAGTTAGGCAAAAGAAACATTCAAAATAAACAACAGACTCCCTTTCCTCTAGATATATGTGGTAGTGTAGGTGGGATATAAGGTATTATTCAATGCAATGTCTTTTATTCATCAGATGGGGTGATGTCTTGTGGTTGTGTAAGTTGATAGTGGATAGTAGGGATGGAATGGTATATGTCCATAAAAATATATATCCTGGTCGGCCCAGTAAGAATAATGGATTATTTAATAATAATGACTCTGCAAGCTGTATGCTACTTGGTCATTAAGTTGATAGGTTGTATGAATTCAGCCAGCTTGGTGGTAGCTAAGCTAACTACCAATTCTAGCCCTCTTTCCTAGAATTCCATTTCAGAAACAGCATCTCAATCAGCTCTGTGAATAGGTGGAAATTAATAAATTCTTAAACTAGCAGTTGTGTTAAAAGATGTATTGTTTTTACAATCAGATGTATTGCTGGGCAGTGCCATCGAGTAGCAATGGAGCAGTAACGTTTTCCATCTTACGCCCACATGGGCTAGTGGTGTAAAGAGGAAGTAGACTCCTCTAGTACACTGCTATCTGCATGAAATCCTTGTATTATCATCCTGTGGTGGTTGCATTCAAAACTCGGGAGAGAAAAACCTTGACGTTCAGGGAATTGAAAATGTTATATTACATACAGTAGTTTTTCTATGGAAATAATCTTCCTTTATTGATTGTAATTAATTGTGAGCTGCTAAAGACAAAATTGAGTTTTCACTATGTTGTAAGGCAATAAGCTAGTTGTGGTTACAACCTCAAGTAGGCTATTTAAAAATGATTCTTGTTAAGGACATACAGTAAAAAAATTCTGGAGTAATTGTTTTGTATTTGTCAATGGGAAAATTTGATTTTTATTTTCCAGGAATGAATGCAACCAGCAGGCTCTGAGCCTTTCCCCCTGCTGTTCTGAAAACATAACTAACTGTGACCTCGATACTAATGTACATATCCAACTGTGAATTTTATGAATGATTCCTCTAGAGAAGACAAAACTGCTGTTGACTGCTGTCAACAAGTGGCTATTGGTTACATATGGTAATAAGAGGTTATAGCTGTAGTTATTATTTTATAGGCTGACGTGTCCAAATGTGTTTAGCAATTTTTCTAAAAGTATGGTCGAACCTTGCTGATCCTATCCCCTTGGGAATGAAGGTTGTTTTTAATACAGTAGAACCTTATTTGTCCCATACTTGGACTTCCTTTAAAGCGTCATTAAAAAGCAAAAATATATATATCAACTATATAATGTAAATATCAAAGTAGAATTCTACTGATTAATTAGTTGTTGTGCATAGCTGTTGGAATTTGCTTATTGTGAATTTTCTAATGTGGTGAAAAGTTCGGGTGACCGGAAAGTATTGAAATACTGGGCCAAAACGTATTCATAGTTTGACACATGCGTGTACACATCCTGCACAATATAAGCTAATTTGCAGTTGCAATGCTTTATATTGGATATACCATCAAGGAAATTTCAACAATTGCGCGAAATTCTTTGAATCTTGGATGTATTGTGCATTCTCTGCGTCATTTTAACTGACGAGTTTGGTCTGAAGCTTTAATGAATAAGGCCCTTTTTTATTGGTATGTGATGTACATCATAGAGCATAACTAATGCACAAACGACCCTAAGGTTATGTCAGTTCAAGATACCAGATATGACTCATTTATATTCATGATTAGATGTTAGTTTGTGGTGTCTTAAATTACAGAGTTGTTCTCACTTAAAGGAATACTTCGGCATCATTTTTGTGGATATTAGGGATGGGTATAAAAAAAAAATCCCAGATCGATTGATCGCATGATGTACTCGAGTAAAGATCGATTACTCGCGGAGGGAAATCTATTTTTAGAACGCATCTTAAAAAGCATGGCAGCAACAATAACAATGCACAGCAATATACCCGATGCTTAATGCTTATTGTCAATCAAAACAGTCACAGTTACCATTTAATATTAAGAATGTATTCACAACTAACAAACACATTGTAACAAAAAAGCATTAAATAATTACACAAAGGCGTCAACGCTCGAACAGACGATGTATAACGGTAGCCAAATCAAAACAAAAAAACAGGCATGGGCTACAGTAACATGTAGCAGTAACAAGACATAACATTAACACTAACGTTAAAGTTAATTATTGTTCAGGAAAACAAGTATATCCACATGCTCAGGTGAAAGGCAAGTA
>OMLI01102600.1:0-13750 GCA_900302605.1 Rondeletia loricata
AGCGCCGCGCCTCGCGCTCTGGGCGCCTCGAGTAGAAAATAGTTCAACATTTGGAGAGGAGCGCCGCTTATCAATGTCACTTTTTTTCGACCGACCAATCCAAATCGAGGAAGAGGCGGGACTAACCTAGCAACAATAAGCGCTCTGTGCGCTTTGGAAGCGCTCTGGGCATTCATATTTTTTATATCCAAAGCGCTCCGACATGAAAGAAACGCTTTCTGTGGATACAGCCTCTATGTCATCTGACATTAGCCCTAAGCATCAGTCAGTGTTTATTTTTTCTGGCTGTACAGAACGAGCCAAACTTGTTTTATAGCATCTCTTTATCTAAAAACACAAGTATTTAGCACAGTTATATGGGCTAGAGTTATATTCATGATGCTTACATAAAGCCAGTAAGCATTTAACGCGAGGCTTCGGTTTTTGAGTGGAGGCTAGTTGAGGAAATCCAGGTCACTGCCCTGCAAAATGGGCATCTGTTGTGAGCAGTGAATGTTGGGGCTGTGTACGTCCCTTGTCTCACAGCCTGGTCTACACTGTTGACCACACTCTCCATTCACACTCTCCATTCTGCCTGGGTCATATGATGTGTTGCAGAGCTGGACCTACTGTATGTTTGTGCAGAGACAGATTTGGGATGAGGTTAAAGAATAATTTGAAATTCAAACCAAAGTTGTAACTGTCTTGGAATAACAGATATTCCTATACTGTGCCTGTGTAGATGCTATATGGTCACACTAATGAAAGGATTTTATAGTAGTTTTTATAGAATGATTTTGTCTTTATTGCAAATGCAACAGTATATGGCCATTGACTCCTGTCCAGCTTCATTTTAGGGATGAGAGCACTTGCCTCAGCTATGTTGATAGACAGTTCACCCTGCATTGGCTGATGTTTGGAAAGCTTTCCAGGACAAGGTGCTAATTTTAAAGTGAGAGGTGGACTCTGTCTTGGCTAGAGAAGTCAACATCTCTCCCATGGTAGCTTAGTTTTATTACCGTTTCCACAGCAAACTCAGATTTTATTCCAGATTATGCATGAGGTATTGATGACCTTTTTAAATATTATTACCCCTGATTTTGATATACCTAAGTTGAGTTGAGAAGGCATATAAATTCCACTATTAGTGAAACCAGTTGTTTAGGCATTTTCATGATAGAAACTCTCTGGAAAAATGCTTTTTCTCTCATCATTTTCAATTTTTGGTCTCCTTTTGTAGTGTGTATATAGACTCGCTTCCCTAAAGGGCAACTTTGAATTCTCAATACATTAGTGCTATTTTTAAGCTGGAAAATGCCAGAGTCCTCTAACACTGTGGAAGCATTACTGCCACCTTCCGTGACACAGGATGTGTTTGGGAAGACCTCTGACCTTTGAGGCAGCACCTGCAGGAGAGGAGAATATCCTCCTTGGACCTGCTCCAGAGAAGCATTGCCTCTCAGAGCTGTGAAAACAGCTGAAATCTCTGACCGAGGATCTTGTATCATTTACATTGAAGTGCAAATGTCAAATATGTTCATAGGACAAGTCGGGCGATGTGTCCAGGTTTTGGTCAGACACACTAAAAGCACTAGATTTATTGTTAATTCGAGTGTCATTTGGAGATTTATTGTCTGATTTCATGCTAGTCATGTGTGCCATGTGGGGTTAACCCTCCATGTCAACACCTGAGAGGCAGCCTAATATCCCTCTCTCTTTGTTGTAGTTCTGTGTTTGTTTAGCTTGTGAATGGAGTCCTGCTGGCTTAGCATGTTTTCTCTATCTGGTGGCTTCTAGAAGCCTCTGTATAGTCTCTGTCATCCTGGACTCAGTGAGTCTGCGTTAGCTGCTAACATCAGAAGGCACCCGTAGCGCTAGCTAGCTATCAATGTCTGTGGTCTGGGAGTGCTGCTCGGTTTGGCTAGGAGTGTGGCGGAAAGGTTGGGGCGGCTGAAATCTGCCCATTCCTTCCTGTCACTGACAGTCTGTCGGCATGCGAGGCACCAGCTGCCATCTGCTGCTGTATAAATAGACAGTACTCAGAGCTAGAACAGCTGGCATGATATAGGCCTGGCCTGCGCCCTTTCCCCACTGCTTTCTAGCCAGACAGACAACCCCACCAAAAGCCACGTTACACCGTGGCATTTTACGGTTTTTGGCATTCTGCTGACACTCTGACCCAAAGCGACTTACAATGAGTGAGCAGGTAGAGGTTCGGTCTCGAGGGTTCTTCAAAACGACACACGCCTGATGGAAACATTCTGTTGCGGAGATCAAACCTCTGACTTTCTGGTTATGAGACGTAGTCAACCTTTTACCATGCACCCTGACTGTGTTTGGGTCTACCTCATACTACCTTTTCGTGTTCTCTCTGGATGCATTAAAAATAATATTCCATCTAAGGTGGCACATTTTTACAATTATAGTAAAGACAACATCCTTTTACAATTGCAGCCCCTTTGGGTTATTTTAATGTGCAGTTTACATAAGCTGTGCCAATGCGGGATTTCGAGGCTGAGACGTGCTATTGACTTCAGTCACTCTCCAACAAAAATGCCCCGCCATTGGAAGTTTTCTTTTTCTAAATGTGGCGAAAAGGAGGGAGGAGGGAGGGGGGTGGGTGTTGTAAGGCAATGTGAAAAGGGTCATTGTCTGTGTTGGAGGGGACTGGCCACATAAAGGCTTATCATAACAGATTACCTAATGCGTTTTGCAGGCTCTGTTGTCAACCGCAATACCCTGCATTCAGTGCATTGTTCTGGTGTCTTCCTGTGCCTTTTTTCCTGTCCAAAATGACGTGATCAGCCTTCTGAGCAGAAATGGAGGATTCGTCAGTGGGAATTCAGTGTCTCCCCCTAGAGTTACAGTAATTACTCTAAAGTAATGACTCAACTAATGAAATGAAAAGGCATGCTCCTAACATTAACAGGATTTGTTGTAGTCCGGACATTTGGCCTTCCCTTTATGTAGACTTCCTAGTCTGAGTCAACGCCTATAAACCTAGAAATATGGATTGTGGTGCAACGCAGCAGGTTTCCAGGCTAGCTGAACTCTTCGCCATGCCCGGAAAGATCCAGGCTTTTTGGCAGACAAAAGGGTATTGTGTTGCTTTGTGGTTATTTCTTTAATCAAAGGCCATGAGGGGTTTACTAGGCTAGGCGCAAATGTGTACTGTAACCAAGGGGGTAACACATGGCGGTTTCTGTTTTGGAGATGTTGCATGTCCTGTGTTGTGGCTGCAACAGGCTCAGCTGTTTGTCGAACGTGTACAGCAGTGTTCAGACACTACTTTTAGCCCTCAGCATTGAGCTACATCCAGTGACAGCTCTGCCACCTGTGCCACAGCCCTGACAACCAAGCCATCACACAGTCTCTGCCAAACAGATTGGATACAGCACCCAGAGCATGTCCGTGGCCAGTTCAGAATGTGCCCCATCCACTCTTTCTGTTTCCTCTTTAAGATGGAAGAACATGCTCTGCACTGGGATGCTGCTAAAACCGTCGGCACATGTCAACAACTGCTTTGCTTCACCACTCGTGCACAAACTGTGACACAGGTGTGCAGGTGTCATGTTGCATTGGGGTAGATGGGATTGAAAAGGTGAGCGAATGAGACAGGGCTCTGAAATGTTGACGCATACTAAGGAACAAAAAATACGAAAGCAATGTTTCATGTTTTCTAAAGTTATTAAAGTGTAGGCGATTTCTGATAAAGGCTAGTCCATTTTAGAGTGGCAGAGCTTTGAACTCAGAACTGTTGTTTCTCTCTCTGCCCTCACCTTAAGCCCATTGGTCTCTCTCGGAAGGTGAACTGTTGAATACAGTTTGGCCAGATCACGCATTCAGTCTAATATTTGCTAACTAGAGTTTAAATCGCAGTAAACTGATGTATTAGCCTACACAACCCAAAGCAGAAAATCATTGAATTAATTGAATGATGCACATTTTCTCCTCTTCATTCAGCCACTGCAGCCCAAAGTAGCTCTGTGCCTCTTGATTTCTAAAAGTCATATTTATGACTTCCACACTCGGAAGTGAGACAGCTGTGTATTCTCTGTCCAGTAGCATATAATTTCATTTTAGTATTTCTGCTGCGTTGGTTGTTTGGGATAGGAGCGCCTATAGCACAACGGGCAACGGGCAAAATGTTTTATTAAACATGTTAATTACTACGTGTGAAGCGGTGTCCAGTACAAAATATTAATATGCCACCTAATTATCTGCTGGTGCCACCAACTAAAAATGTTGGTGGAACCCTGTGAGAGAATTCAATGAAATAATTTTCTGTTACATCACACTGCTGCTCATATGCACACAGACCCCAGGGAAGCTATTAAAATTCCTCAGCCTTGCTGAAAGAAGCGCATGTGGTAATTACAATTCTGCATAGATATTATTTTAATGAACGTCTGAGTTCTTTTAGCAGTTCAGCCATTTGTTTTGCTTTTGTTCTTGAATATGCATTTATTTAATGCCCTTATCCCCTGTCTCTGATGCAGGGCAGTGCCCTCACTAGCAGGTATTGATCGGCTCGAGCTAACAGCTAGCAGGTCCTTAGAGGGTCACTGGAGAAGAGAGGCATACATGTTCAGCCATTTTAGGCCCTGCTCATCTGCTAGTCTCAGGTGAATGGGGCTGCTTTTAGTCCCCATCTGGTGCTCAGAGACCTCCTAACAACCTAATTACTGGGGGTGTCTTTGCTTTCCCAATCTGATTATAGGCCCCATGTTGAAAACTCTGGCACAAAATGTCTGCCGGCTACAACCGGCTGTGTGATGTTCTTTAGATAGCAGGATGTGGTTAGTTAACTGGTATCCACCCAGCCTTGAAATGGAGAGCTCCTGGGGAGCTCCAGCATCCTATTAGCCCTATATGCTGCAGAAGATGAACTGAAGATGCAGAGCTGCAGCATTGTGGAAGAATAAACATTTGACATGCCCCCTCATAACCTGGCAATCCAGAGAGCCAGAACGCTACTTTTCCCACTGAGATCCCCCACATAGATTTGCGTGTCATCCATTTATGGAATGGAAGTAGGTGTTGTTTGCTCATGACCTTATGATGACGCGGTATTGATAAGGCAGTCCTCTGACTATGTTACCCTTCTATTGGTATGTTAAAATGATGTCCTTGTGCCTGAGAACTCAGAGTTTGGGCAAGGGCTTCCTGGTACATGGCCAATCAATCAGAGTACCTTCTGTGTCACCAAGAGAAGTGCCTGCTCACGATTCTTTAGAAAATGATAAGCCAAGCATGGATCACCATCTAACATTTAAGAACAACCATTTATGTTTTTTCATCATAATACTCATGTTATTCAAATTTTCCATTTACTAGGAATTAAAAGGTTTTTGTGCGGTAAGAGTTGTTTCTGGTGTTGCCTATGGAGTCTAACATGATAAGTAGCTTAATGTCTTAAGTACAAATCCTAATACTTTTCACAGTGTGCCTTTTGCCTGTTTCACGAGTTGTAAAGGATTTGGATCCTGAAATACTGTTTGAAAAATAATTGTATCATAATTGTCCCTAAAGCTGGATTTAAGTTGCCCTCCGTATAATTCCCACAGAGTAGCAATGGGGAATGCTTGATGCGAGAGAAAACAGAATGCGATGTGCTGCATCTTCCTCTTCTGTGCAAAGTTGAGGTTGTTATGGCAACCAGAATCTGGTCCTATACCTGTTGCCATGGTTGAGAAGGGCAGAGCGATGACGTTGTTCATTAGGCAGGAGGATGTGTCTGCCATTTTAAGTCCAGGATGTGACTCTACTGGGAATATTTACTATAAAGCAGAGGGATTCATGATCTTCATTTATGAGATGCCTATCTATGTGCCAGTGCTCAGTGCTATGTGTTACAGATTCAAGCACACACAGTGACTTGAGTGACTGAGGCAAAGTAGGCGATGACATGCTGTAATATATGGAGCACTCTCACAAACAACCCTGTCTGATTTACTAAAGCTCAGGTGGTGGGGATAAAATGCACCTCATTCTGCTTCACTCTTCAACATTCAGTGATGGCTGTTTCGCAGATGAGTGCCATGACAGCATAGTTGGATATAGACCTACTTTTAGAAGCTCTGTATCATTCCTTCAGCCCAAAGTACAAGGAATACGAAAATAAGACTACACAATCATGCAGCCATTGCCACCCCCTATCCCTTTTTGTGAGCAGATCTAATCAAGGGTACATTTGTGCAGTAGTTTCTACGTCCTTGCCCTTGATACACTTTTATAGACTCTTTCACGAAAGACCTATTCCTATGACGCACTGACAGGACCAGATGGGCAAGGAGGCAGCTATCTGTTCTAAGAGCAATGGCGTGGGCAGAGGCGTTCATGCCACGTCATGAGCATGAATCACCTCTAAGGCTCTAAGTGCTGAGCATTTCTCTCTCCCACTGACTGCTTACCGTGTAGCTTTGCGATAGTGTCACACACTTTACCCCACAGTAACTAAACTGCCCCATTTCCCTTGTCTCACTTCGTCCTTCCGCACTACTCAGAGCCCCAGACTGGACCAAGGAAGCAGACAGATTACAAAGCTCACGTCATGTCTTGCTGCTCCCCAGGAAGGCTGGTTTGTCACGGCCATTCCCCTGGCCTGCCATGGTCATCCCGCTGTCCCCATGCCCTAACGTGGCACTGGGAGCCTGTCTCATCATCTTTCTGTTTTTACTGCTGAGCTGCCTCAGTGCTGTTGGAACAGAGCTTAGGCAGTCCCCCTCATTAATAGCCACTGTGGATTGTTCCAGGAAAGGGGAATAAGGGCATTGGTAACCTAAATCCCCCTTCATTTCTTCGTCCCCTGGCTCCAATTTCCCTTTGGAGGCAGGTCAAAGGTGAAATGGGGCTTTATTTAGCCCCCTGTCTCACTCTATCTCCTCTTCCAGTGCCCAATATGGAAGCCGCTGCTCCGCTTGTGCACCTTAACCTGCTTGAAGACTGTAGAGGGTACAAACAAATGCAGTTTTTACCTGTGCTAAGTTGTAGCTTCCTACTAAGATTAGCATTTCAGCACAGTGACAGCTGCCATATTCATCACATATTCAGTGTAAAGCAGTTGGCATTCCGGTTTCTGAGGACACACTGCTTTTGTGTCAGCATGTGACCCTTGGAGGCCGATATGCAATCCCCTTCTCTCCACATCTCCTGCATTATTGATTAGTGTGCTGAAATCCTCTGAGCACACACAGGCACTCTGCAGGGGGACATCTTGATGCAAAAGCCTCTCAAGCACCCTTGCGTTGAGGAGCCTGACCTGGCTTTAATTTGCCCATTAGCCAAGCACGACATTTGCATGCACAAGAGCTAATTACTGCTTTGTGGCTCACATTGGAGATTTGCTTGGGGATAGTGAAAACACTGTATTGTTATTACTGAGATTTGATCCTTGAATGTAGATGCATCGTTTTTTTCCCTTTATCCTGCCTCTGGTTTCTATTGCTGGTCTGTTTGGATCGTTGCTAGGCCCACGAGCACACCCGTTACTTTAGTCTCTCGATCCCTTTTTTTCCACTCGCCCTTTTCTCTCGCCTCTGCACTTCCTCTCCACCTCCCCCCTCTCTTCTGATGGTGGAGGTATTGTCTGTCTAGCCTCAGCCAACTCACTGCATTGGCCCCGACACAAGGCAGCTTTAGCCAACTCAAACGCAGTTTGTCAAATGGGGGGACCTGAGCAACAACTGGGGTACTAATATCTACAAATATCCTACCATACATTCTTATGACACTGTCTCCTCCTCTCCCTCTCCCCCGTACCCACTGCGAAAGGCTTAGCCTTCTGTTGGTGTGGAAAGCTTGGACATTTGTCCCGGTGGGACCAGCAAGCATGGTTGAGGGGGATGACATGCCAGGCATGGCTGCAGATTCTTGTTCATTAAGAAATGTCTGTGTGGCCATAGGGAATGGCTGGGTAGAGCAGAAATGTTGTGTCATCATCATGCCATTTGCAGACAGACAACAGGTGATCACGGGTTAGTAGGAGTAGGCTATATGTGTTATTAGTAAAACGTTTCTCTATTGTTTCTCTTTTTTTCAGTGTTACTTCAATGCAGATGATGGATTAAGACATTGATTAAATATAGCATGTTTAGTAAAACCTGACACATCAGTTGCAGTTCTCAAAAAAGCCAGTGGCTCATAATCTGTCACTGGTCCATGTGACTTTCAGTTCCAAATATATCGCCATTAGTGCTCTGATTCAGGAACAGGATCTTAAGACAGCACTTGCCAGCCATAATAGAATAAATAAGTGAAGGTGGTGCATGACAGTATCACCATATGTTGTGATTTGTGAAGCTGTGATGTAAAATTCTGTGTTTTTAGAGCTGATTAAGAAATGTATGTATAATCCCTTTAAGCACCCTGACTGCATAGAAGCTACTTTCATTTGGTAGATATTATGCTGTGGTGGAAGGGCATTCAAATCGTAATCCGATAATCAAATAGTTGAAATATCATAAGCCTACATGCCACAAAACAGAATTCACTTTAGGCAGCCCTTAAACTGAAACTGCAAGAAAGTGGAAGTTGTCGTTATCTCATCTTCACACTTAAATCAGATGTTATCAGCCATATTACTAATGTGTTTTTTTTTTCTCCCCAACAGCTATTCTCAACCCCAAAGCTCCAAAGGAACCAGCAAAGACCTTCAGTTTCGATTACTCTTACTGGTCACACACTACGGTGAGCTTAAACAAGTCTCTGTTCCAATGTCTCTAATGACCAACAAGAAGGAAGATTTGTCAATCTAAATATTATACTGTCAGTTTGAAACACCACAGGCTCATTGAAATTCTGTACATTTCAAGTCATTTTTCTGTCTTTCCCACAGCCGGAGGACCCCTCCTTTGCATCGCAGAACCTTGTGTACAATGACATTGGCAAGGAAATGCTGCAGCATGCCTTTGAGGGCTACAATGTCTGCATCTTCGCTTATGGCCAGACAGGAGCTGGCAAGTCCTACACCATGATGGGCAAGCAGGAGGAGGGGCAGGAAGGAATCATTCCCATGGTTTGTTCCACAATACACCTTTCTGATTTTACGGGATAGCAGAGCAGAGGTTCAGATCAACTGGGCCCACTGTACTTGAAAATAAATGGAGAGAGAGTATTGGTATTTTTCAGAACAAATGTTATACTTGCTTTTAGTCATCTACAGTGAGTGTTGCCTTTTAAAAATAAGCAACTAAGCATTCTTTTCTGTTCAGTCAACACTGAGAACATACTACATTACGAAATTGGTCTCCTGGCATCAGCCCCTCACAAACAAGTTATTTGGCCGACATTTTCTTATATTTAAACTGTCTAAGCACTCCCAGTTCAACAACACACCCTCTTCAAACAACTACTCATCTCTAAAATCCTCCACATCCCGCTCCTCTCCATCATCACCACCACACACACATCCCACCTTTCTGACCTCCTCCACTAGCACACTCCCAAGAGCAGTCTCAGATCAACCAATGCAAACTACTGTATCTATTCCCTACAAACAGGGACCAAGCACTGAACCTGGGGTGACGGGGCTTTCTCCGTTACAGCTAAGACTCTACACAAAAGAAACTATAGTTCACGCCCCCTTCAAAAAAGCCCTCAAAATCTGACTTTTCAAAAATTGCTTTCCATGTTGTTTCCATGTTTATGTTTAGTTCGACTCTGCTAATGCCTTGTATTCTAGATTTTTATGTTCTGATTTTGTTTTGTTGCCAAATGAAAAGTGCCTAAGTACCCTGAGAAACGCTATACAAATAAAATGGTTTGTTAGTATTTTGTGTATCCATTGATCCATTCATCTCCCCTTCTACCTTTCTGAATGCTTTTAATTGGCACTAAAACATCTTCTTTCTCTGCCGCTCAGCTCTGTGAAGATCTCTTTGAGAAAATCAATGAGGACAACAACAAAGAGGAGCTCTCCTACTCGGTGGAGGTGAGTCTCATTCTCACCCCCTGCCTCCGACTCTTGCCTTGCCCTCTCTCTCTAATGAACCATTCCCAGTCTTGTCCTTGCAGTGACTCTGATAATATTAGTCAGACATCAATCTTGCATTGACTGGAGCTTCAAAGCTCTGGGCTTTCCTAAGCATTTCCCTACATTATTAGAGTAACATATTAGCTGAATTGTCCTGTTTGCTCAAACCTGAAAGCAAATAAAACTCAGAATTGGAACACCAAGTTGTTGTTGATCATATAGGGCTTGGCCGTATATCATGTTTTAAGGCATACTGATATGGATCTACACAAAGGCATGTGTTTTTACAATACTATCAATGATATTCTATGAGTTTTTCAAATTGTTTTTAATATAATATATACAGTTTATGATAAGAGTTTTTCTACAGATGTATTTCAGTTTAAATTTGCATTGGAAAAAAACGTCATTATGGGAAAAAAAATATATATATCTTGATATTGCACAGCCCTGATTTTAATGCTCCTGAAGCAAAGCTGCTCTCGCCATTCAGTGAGGAAGCCATACGTCCCTCCTATACAGTAACACACCTACATCATTCAAACCTGCATTAGATGAGTTTACATACTGCTCCATGTCAGTGCTTTGCAGTGTCGCTCTGGGACACCTGAACTGATGCTCTATCCCTTATGCAATGGTTTTTAGGTCAGTTACATGGAGATCTACTGTGAGCGAGTGCGGGACTTGCTCAACCCCAAGAACAAAGGGAACCTACGAGTGCGAGAGCACCCTCTGCTGGGCCCCTACGTGGAGGACCTGTCCAAGCTAGCCGTCACCTCCTACACGGACATCGCTGACCTAATGGACGCGGGCAACAAGGCCAGGTGAGCCGAGCCCTGGGATGATACTGAGGTCAGGGGAGGGAGGAAGGGGGAGTAATGGTGGTGGTAGTTGTGATGGTGGAGGTAGCACTGTGTAGCCCCTTTCACACATGCAGCCCGTTCCGTAAATTTAATGGCACTGGGGTCATGCGTGAATGGAGCCGGTGTCGAAATGCCGTCAAATCAGTTCTGGCAATTTCCCTGCTCAAGACGTTGTAACGTTACTGGTAAAGTTCCACATGTAGGAGGGAAATACAAACCACTATACAACGGGCTGTTGGTTTTTTGACGAAGGATTGGCAAAAATGTCGAATTGGACAGACGTGGAAATAAGAAAGCCCCACATGAGTAGCATAAATGGCAGCATAGCACTGTGCCAAGCGTCTTCACCCGCCATGTTTTCAAACTGCAGTGACTCCGGCGCAAAGGTTCAATGTAATTTCCAGGAAATTACAACAGAGGAATTTAACGGTATTGCCAGTGTTGTGTGAATGGTAGCGTTACATTAAAAAAGTAGTAAGGCATGTCTTGTGTGAACAACAGAAACTGCTACCTTTACCGGAAAAACGAATCCGGCAATTTTATGGGATTCATGTGTGAAAGGGGCTTATGACACCCACATCCTCCCAAAATGGCTTACTATTTTTTAACAAGTTAAGGATGATATGGAATCAGAAAATTGTCTTCTCACATAGATTTTTGATAGCTTGATAGTTAATGTTGACTGAGGAATGGTTAGCTGTATTTAGGACACCATAACCTTCCTTATGTTGCAGGTAGTGAGCATTTCTCCTTGACATTTGTGCGTGTGTGTGTGCACGTGTGTGTATTTGTGTGTGTGTGTGCGCGCATGTGCATGTCACGAGAGTCCCTATGGGAGGAGTGAACCCTGCCTTAATCTTCCTGTGCTGACTCAGAAGGCTTATTTCTAGAACATGGCGTGTAAAGCCCATACCTCCCCTGTGGCTATCCCTCTGAAGTACGCCTTTATGTTTGGTGTCCTCACGGTATTATCCGTCTCCGCTGTGCGAAATAATCCATTCGACTCAATTCACTCTAATAGGCGGAAAGCCCAGTGGTGATAGTACCAGTAATAGAAATGACCATTGGAATTCACTGGTACAGAATCATTTAACAAGTAAAATAATAAATTCAAGTTCATATAGTTTTGTGTTTTCTAAGCTAACTATGCCCATATGTGCCTACAGAACTGTGGCTGCCACCAACATGAATGAGACCAGCAGCAGATCCCATGCCGTTTTCACCATCGTCTTCACACAGAGGAAACACGACAGCGAAACAGACCTCTCCACAGAAAAGGTCAGAGGCAAGATGGCGACCTTCTGATTCTTAAATTCAACCGGCAAAGTAACCATGGAAACCCCGTAATACATGCTTATCCCCCAAATTAATTGTCCTGCTGATGGCTGGATCATGGAGAAGATCACATCAAATCATTGTGAAACATTTACACTTTTCATAACGTATGATTCTGATCTCATATTGTTGGGGTCGTGTTTCTTCATGCTGGTTCGTTACTTCTTGGTCAGTGATGACCAGAGGAGGAAAAAGAGCCGCTTGGGATTTGACTTCCAACATTTCCTCTGATTGTGGAGATACAAAGACCACTGTGTTATTGTAAACACAATGCCTATTGTATTGAGCTACTCTATCAGATGTTACTGCTGAGCTGCATCTCACTTGACAATACTGTCCAAATAGCTGGAATGGTTGTCAGTTCCTGTGCATATGATATTATCCAAATATTTTTGATGGTTTGGTTTGCTGACGCATTGAACCCCTCATGAAAACTTCAGTATTCAGTGCTGTCATTGTTACAATAATATTCTTATCTTATGTCATTTTGTTATCATTCATTGCTATTAGCTACTTAAGGGACCGATATAAGTTTGTGAATTATGAATTAGCTGGGTGCATCTAAAATGCATTTATTCCTCCTTCAGGTCAGCAAAATCAGTCTGGTAGACTTGGCAGGGAGTGAACGAGCAGATTCCACCGGAGCCAAAGGTACCAGGCTAAAGGTAGGACTCCCATTGTCACACACACTCAGCAACGGCATCAACAGGAAATTATTGACTAGCATCACTCTGGTGACTCTTGAATAATTCATTTTTTCTCTGTGGTTGCAGGAAGGAGCGAACATCAACAAGTCTCTCACCACGTTAGGAAAGGTTATCTCTGCCTTGGCCGAAGTGGTGAGTGCCACGTCCTGATGCCCTTTTCCATTTCTCTCTTTACTCTCTTCCTCCTCCCTTTCAGCTTCTCTCCTACCTCTCTACAACTTCTCCATGTCTTATCAGGGAATGAATGTTTGTAGCCTGGCGTGCTGTAATGTTGTCTGCCTTTCTGTTCTCTCTCTCTTGTCTCGGTAATGCTTGCCTACACAGGATAACAGTATCAGCAAGGTAAACCCTTTGACAGCTCAACCACTAACCTCTGAATCCTCCCAAAGAGGCAGATTTCACAACATGTTCACCCCCCACCAGTTTTATCACCTAAGGACAGTAAAAGCCAAAATCCTTGCACAGTAGCAAAAGCTCATCAAATCAGGCCTCAACTCATTTTACCTGACCTCTTTTCCACTAGATATGAGGTGTTTGTCATTGTACATTAGAACCTTTGTCCAGTCTTTCTTACCATTTCTACTTTCCATTGTTAATACAGAAAACATTGAATGAATTGCTATCTTTTCCCAGCCAGCAAAGCTAACGTGTTTGTTGTTTACTGCAGAGCAAGAAGAAGAAGAAGTCAGACTTCATCCCGTACAGAGACTCCGTTCTGACATGGCTGCTACGGGAGAACCTCGGTATGAAGACATTAATCATAGAGCATTTTATACCGCATGACAGATCCATTACTGTTGGAATTTTGTGCTATTAATGTATGTCAACTGCAAAATCCTTATTCCTGGCCAGCAAGAAAGATGGAAGCATCTGTATCCTGTAATAAGAAATTG
>OMLI01102600.1:23901-36892 GCA_900302605.1 Rondeletia loricata
CTTGAGTTTGGCTGATTTTCTGTAGCAATTTGATTCAGCGAGAATTGGATTGTAAAACCTTTCCCCTTTCCAAATCCCTGTTTTCACTTTTCTTGTGTCTTCTAGAGTGGAACTGAATCTTGCAAAACAGCACCTTAGAGCAGAATGTTCATTTAATATTAAGATCAAAATTGATTTAAAACTGATTTAACATTGATCAATATCGAAACAAATAGTCTTGTTTTTATAAAATGCTGCTTTTGCATGGTTCATGTTAATAGCATGTTTTCTTAACTCATTCAGTTCTGGTTCTGGACTTGCAGTGTTTGCTGTTGAGCTGGTCAACTTTGAGGTGGCTGTTGATTTGCTTGGATTAGATTTCTACTCTAGTTTTCTCGCTCTGTTTTGTCCTGAGTTCTCATCTTTTCAATGCAGTTGCTGACATGTACAATGCATTGTGATAACAAAAATTCCTGCTGTAGTTTTTGAAGGATAGCGACAATGTGGTTTCTCATTGACTTCTTTGGCTACCTCCCTTTGCTAGCCTACACTGACACTTAGGGCATGGCTCAACAACAGAGTTATCACTGCTCGCAATTGAATCAATGAATCACAGACCTCTTCCATACTCTGTTGGTTTTATGTGCAGAACTACAGGCATAGGGTTCTGACTCCCAATGAATATAACATGTCCAGTTCTAGTCATAGATACAGTGTCATACACAAGATTTGAAGTATCTGTTATGACTGGTTGTGATCTGTAATGTCCTTTGTCTACAAAAAATGAGAAACTGCATTTTTATTTTTTACTAACATCTTTCTTGTAGTGGATTAACACTTAACCTCACTTCTGCCTGTCCTCTCTCTACTGGCTTTTCCATAAAACTGCAACAACACTCTCGTCTTCTAACTCACTGCTAATACTAAAGCCTCTCAAATCTTCTGGACTTCTAAAGGGGGAAAGCTCCGAAATCCATCTACCTTTTTTGCATGCCGTTGTAGCATGTTTGGGATCCAGCTGTCAAATATCCAAATTTTCAATTATGAAGAGGAATATCACAAAATAATACAGAAGTGCTCCAATCATCAACTATCCTCTGTTCTGTTTATATTTTTGCCTAATCACGATAGTCATGCTTTACCTTTTACTTTTAATATCAATATGCAACATTGGGAACTATATTGGCATAGCGGATTTCCCCATTTTTGAAATGTGAAAAAATACTTATTTGTGTGCTAGCATTTTGTTGGCATGTAAAATAATACAAACAATAGGTGAATGTATTCATCGTAAAGAGGATCTCATTCATATCCCTATAACAATTTCACTAGCCAAAATATTAGAAAGACAAAATGAGAAGAAAGTCAATGGAAGCCACTGTCTATGTTAGATTTTCATTTAAGCTGTTTTTCCTAAAATTTTATTTTATCTTGGACATATTTTTCTGGGAATTATATTGCATGTTGCCATACATCTTGTATAGTAATGATGTATGCAAACATTTTAGATGACGTCATTACATTGTAAGAGTCATCTAGGTAAATATCCTAAATCTCAAAATCCTGAACATCAGAATCCTGTCCTGGCTCTTGAATATTATGTTGATGATCCAATTTGACCAAGAGCTTTACTCATAATAGAAGTTCCCATGTTGCATATTCATATCTGTATTCATTCTATTTTTTTTAAAGCCATCCTTCTTCTCTTTGATTTCCCATTGTAATTTCTCCTTTTTGTTGGGAACCATTTGGTTTGTTTCCTGTTTTGTTTTCTCAAGGATGGCGACTCTGATAGTGGGGATGACTCAGATAAGAGGTCTTGTGAAGAGAGTTGGAGATTGATCACTTCCTTGAGGGAAAAGCTGCCCCCCAGCAAGCTACAAACCATAGTAAAGAAGTGTGGGTTACCCAGCAGTGGGAAGAGAAGAGAACCAGTTAAAATGTACCAGATCCCTCAGCGCCGCCGCCTCACCAAGGACTCAAAATGGGTGACCATCTCTGACCTGAAGATCCAGGCGGTCAAGGAAATCTGTTATGAAGTAGCGCTCAACGACTTCCGGCAAACACGGCAGGAAATTGAGGCACTGGCCATTGTAAAGATGAAGGAGCTGTGCGCTAGCTATAGCAAGAAGGACCCCAACGAGCGGGACTCGTGGCGGGCGGTGGCTCGGGATGTATGGGACACTGTAGGGGTTGGTGATGAGCGCATTGAGGATGTCATCACCAATGGGTCCCGAGGAGGAGGGGTTGTCATGGATGAACTGAAGGTGCACATTGACAAACTTGAGGACATCTTGCACGAGGTGAAGAAACAAAATAACATGAAGGATGAGGAGATCCGTGCTCTCAGGAACAAGATGGTCAAAATGGAAAAGGTCCTTCCATTCATCACCCCAGAAGGTCAAGACAAGCCTCCCAGCATCAACACCTCTACCAGCGCAGCAAGAACTCCCAATCCTCTAGAAGGCAAACCTCCTGTGCCTGAAAAGCCTGATGGAGAGGACGGAGAACTGCAAATGGGCCAAAGTGCAGGAGATGACTCGACCCTCAAACGAGGCCACATGCGTTGGATGCGTCAGGATCAGGTACGCCTGAAGAACCTTCAACAGCAAGAGATCTCCAAGCAGCTCCGCAGGCATACTGGACCACATCGCTTCATACCCCCAGAAGACCGCAAGCTCCGCTTCCCCTTCAAAAGCAATCCCAAGCACCGCAACTCTTGGAGCCCAGGTACCCATATCATTATCACAGACGAGCAGGTCATTGAGCTGAAGGTGCCCAAAGAAGCTGTAGAGGAAGAAGAGGGAGAAGTCCAGGCTGGGGAAGGAGCATATTCTAGAGAAAGGATGGCTGCTTCAGTTATCCAAGTCAGTCCTCCAATGCCAAGCCCGTCAGCCCAGCGCAGAAGCCAAGACTTGGAGCAGGGTCTAAGCCAGGGTCACAGACACAACCACAGGAACAACCAACATCAGCAGCCCCATGAACGAGGCCGCAGCAACTCCTTTAATCACCGCCAGCGGCCCTCTGGCTCTATGGAGTCACTGCAGTACTCCGAAACCAACAGGAGGCATTCGCAGGCTTTCTACCAGCCCCGCCACTACCAAAACCAGCCAGCATATCCCCAGCCACACCCCCAACAACAGCCTTGCCACTATAATAGCATGCCCTATACAGATACCGGCTTCAATGGTTATCAGCAGTACCATCACACTGACCAAGCTAACCATCCAGTCAACTTTCAGGCGCCTCCAAGAATGCGCAGGCAAATGTCTGACCCCAACCTAAAAGCCAGCAGGGAGACGGCAGTCTAGTTGGTTATACTTGTAGTAGGCAAACACATTACAGATCACAACAGCTCAGAATCATGCGAGTCAAACAGCTAGAACTGTGACTTTTGCACTTGAACAGTGTTATTGGTTGATCCAAATTTGAATTGTATGTATTATAAGAAGACATTTTATCATCACCATAATCTATGCCGTTGTATCAGTTGTGCTGCATTGTGTGTTCTGTCAACACTTGCATTGGGAGAACTGTCATAAGGAATTGAAGCCAACAGATGATGAGAGGACTTTCAGCAGGTGTGAGAATTCATCAGTCATGCTTTGATTTGCCAAAACATTTTCATGGTTCAATTTCTGAGTTTACATCTTTACCATTTTAGTATTGATTTATCATGAATGTTTTGAGCCATTATGAAAAACATTAAAGTGCCCTATAGTCATCAAAACGTTTGTGGTAGCCCAAGGTAAGAACAGCAAACACCCTACATGTATTTCTCTCTGTGTACCCTGTGATTGAATGTTGAGGTAGAGGAATAATTTTCCTTTACAAGTTAACATTTTCTGTCCATAAATCTTCATTGGCCTAGATCTGGAATCAAGGGACCAGTATGTTGGACATTTTAAAATTAATTCTAGCGTAGCTTGATGCCACTAGTCCATTACGTGCCTGCCATTTGAATGGAGACTGAAACAGTGGTAACAGAAAGTGGTATTCAAAAAGTGCCTTTTGATTCATTAACGTCATTAACCCTGCTGTGCATTTACAGCTTAATCAAATGACTCCTCTTCAGTTTTTCCTTTCCCTTCCTTTTGATCCAGTTCTTCTGGGAAGAATACAAAAGTTTCCATCTACAATTCACAAAAGAAAACAATCTACCTTACCTAACTAAAACTAACTTTTTAGTAGTAACATACGGATTTATTCGATTCTAAATGAATTAAGAAGCCACTTAGTTGCTTGATTCCAAACTTTCTTTTTAAATGAAAAACTACTTTTTTTATTTCACTGCCACCCTACTTGTATTACAGACACTATTTTGCACTTCAGGTCATGGATAAGCTGTATAATCAGTCATTTTATGAATACACAAATATATAGTTTATGTTGAGCAATAAGTTAAACTCAATTCTTGAAAATGTCGTTTTTTTAAGTTCCTTTTTCAAACTACCACATTTTATGTGTTGGTATATTTTCCAACCGGGATATTTTCATTAATGCCATGATGCTAAGTTCTCTCTAAAATCTCTCTAAATGACTTGGTTTATTTGCTAGGCGATGTACCTAACCATAAGGTAGATGACATAGGGGATGATACAGGCCAAACAATTAACAACTAATATGCCTGTGTGAAAGTTGCACTCAATCCAGTCCAAAATAATTTCCCCCACTCTTCCTGTAGAAACCACACATCATGGACTGAGCTCTGATTTCCGTTTCATGTGGTCTTAAAAATTACATTTTGGTTTTGTGGTTCACTGAGTAAGCACACGGAGTACTGCTGCTTTGGAATGGATGTCCAACAGGGTGTTGTCATGGTTCCCAAAGACTCGCCGTAAAAAAAGTTTGGAGGGAGGACAAAGAATTGAAGTGTTTGCATAATGTTATTCATGAGAAGTATCCGTGTCAAATGAGATTTTGAGGACTGCCTTGTTTTAGTTGCATCAAATGCCACATACCCATACAATCTAGATCAGAGTAAGATCAAGTCTATGAATCAGTCGTCCACGTCAGCTTTTTGCCTCTATGCTGTAGCTGAGGCTTGTTTTGAATGAGCAGCATGTCTGCCTGTCAATCTGTCTTATCCTTGCTGCTTTCTTAGCTTTAAAAGAACCCAGTGATTATAACAGTTCCATACCAGTTGACCTTCAAACCATTTTAGAGAAACGAAGAGGCACTCAGCAGTATTGCAAGATACATTTGAGGACTATCAAAAAGTTTAACTTGGGTTCAGAATGATGAAATGATTTTCTAGCTTTTATCTTTTCTAAGTTTTGACAATAGTATATATTCTGCCTTACTATGTTGTAACACAAACCAAATGTTATAATGATATATATATATATATATAAGCCTAGTCTCTCCACCCGACGCTGTTCTTTCTGCATCAAGTGCTCATTTCTTCATGACTATCTTTGCATGCCATAGCTTACATTTTTTTCATGCCCCAATAAGCGCTCCATTAAAGAATGTTATTTAACGAATGCACTGGTGCTGACAGCTACCAGGTAAGCTGGAAAAGTATACAACATCAAATGGACAATGTACAGTATACTGTTCTTTTGAAATATACATATATGTCTGTGTTAGATCTCAGCTCTAAGTGTCTGTGGAGTGTTGTACATCTACTATCTGAATCTGCAATATCAAGTGCCTCATTGTGGCTGTGTATCCAGTTGTGATGCTCCTTAATCAAGCACTTTGTGCAAACATACCTATGTGAACTGTATTGTTCACCGGTTTAAAAAAAGGATATATTGAATCCCTGTATTACTGGAGGTTTATTTTCAAAGTATGACGGAAATAAAATGAGATGTTCCAACTGCAGTTATTTGTTATATATGGTTGGTGTTCATTTTTATCACTGTCAATGACGCAGTTTAGAGACAGTTTGAATGCATGCACTATACAAGCGTGACAGTTGCAGAGAAGACTAGACACTGTACGACAACTCAAGTCAGGATAAACACATACAGTAGATGTGTGTCTGCAGCTTGAATTTATCGTTTTTATTGCTGCCTCCAAAAATATCATGAATTTAAAACTAGTATTTATGATTTTGACTACAGAATTGTATCTCAATAGGTGGCAGAAACTTTATGATATAACAGTCTTTTGTCATTACTGTAATCATTAAAGACCACCGCATGCTGTCATTTATACCTCATTATTCCATTAACATCATTTTCAAGCAATACATTTAATAATTTCATAATTTGGGATATTTTAACATTTGGATATTCAAGTTCTGAAATAACTTGCTGGTGCTGGTTTCCATAGCCTCTAGCAGATGAATGCATTTAATATTTTTTTTTATTTCAATAGGGTGTTTGAATCAGGTCTTCAGATTCAGAGAATTCCTATGTAGCATTGTCCCTAGTTTGCTTTTAGCTTGTTGGTAGGGTTACAGCAGGGAGGGGGTTAATGATTTATGAAAAGGCTGCATTGTCTTCCCAGAAGACACTGAACAAACAGGATGAGGTCATCGGGACCACAGCCTGTCCTGCACTGATGGCGCCCCTCATAGGATTACACTCAACGCAGCTTCTACCAGCACCTCTCCCACTCGGACATTTCCCTCAGATTACGTGATGTTGTTTATTAATCTAGTTTATTAAAGAGTTCATTTCCAAAACGCTGTATACCCATTTTTGGGAGAAACATCATTACCTACATTGATCATTCAATCTGTCATTCATGACATCAGCTTAAGACTTAAGATACCCACTGTTATTTTAAAAGTACAATAATAATTTTTTTGTTAGATCTCACTTTTTTTCAAATGGATATCTCATTTTGGAACAAAAATCTTCTAATATTTCTGCTGCTTTAACCATTCAGTTGCAGGGTTATGGGTTTTTATGATAGACAGGATTATTGGTGGCATACAGTATTTATATCCTCACAACAATTATGTTATTTTTAAGTGAAAATCTATAACCCCCAACTCGCACTACATTTTACACATACAATCTGACTAGGAGCCAACGTGCAGGGTTGTTATACAGGTCTAGAAAAGAAGAAAATGTCCAGTCCTGTTACACATGTTATGCAATTGAAAACCCACTGTCATTTCACATATTTTAATATTTGTTGTGAAAAATAATCTTACGCTTCAGACTGATTTAGCCTAGATGAGAATCATGTTTCCCATTATTTTGAACACTGACCAAAGTCTTCAAATTTAGTGTAGAATTTAAAGTCTGGATGAAGTATGGAATTTCAAAATGTAAAATGTGTGTTAACGCCGAACACAAGCTGGAAGGTGTGTACTGATTGCTGTGTGGTGCTGATGGCCAGCTAGGCTTCCCTCCTGTTGCTGTGGCTGATGGGCAGTTCTCCATGCTCCCTCTCTTCTCTCTCTCCTCTGTGTTGCTGTCCAGGTGTACGAGAGCAAGTTGCAGGAGCTTCAGAAACAGGTGGAAACTCGTTCGCTGGCAGCCGAGACACCTGATGAAGAAGACGAGGAAGAGGAGGAGGAGGAGGAAGGTGTGTATATTTTCAGCGAGCTTATGTCCTGCAAATCGGATGTATCGAAGCAGATGTTTCACTATGTCGAGCTGAAACTGAATACAAAATAGGCCAAATAAAAAGTTCTATTTGAAATGACAAATCTCCTCTGACATCTATATGTTTTTATTTCACATTTCCTGTCCAGAGCCTAAACTACTGGGATGTGCGTACAGTATTTTCTCTCTCATAAACATCAAAGGAAGTCATATCACATGTAACTCGTTAATATCACCATACTAATTACCCACTGAGGGATTCAGTCCATCCAGTCAATTAACATATCCTCTAATCCCCCTATGAAAAACACACTACTAATGTGACTGCTGCTAAGTACTAGTACACACACATTTTACTGAGGTCAAAGTAAAACCGTGTTACTTGAGGTCCGTTTGAACTGTGTATGAGTGTGTGTGTGTGTTTATGTGGATACGCATCATGTTAACTCCACATCTTGACCCCTGCAGTGCCGTGGACTCAGCATGAGTTTGAGCTGGCTCAGTGGGCCTTCAGAAAGTGGAGGTACCATCAGTTCACCTCCCTCCGTGACCAGCTGTGGGGAAACGCCGTCTACCTGAAGGAGGCCAACGCCATCAGCGTGGAGCTAAAGAAGAAGGTAAACAACATTCCATTTCAATTCATGTACTGAAATGTAATAATACGTGAAAACTAGTTTAGCATTAGTTAAAGTAAAGGCCATTTATTGAGACGTCAAAGGGTTTGGAGTAGATTTGGATCGTCGCTTGTTTACAGTCCAGTCTCGGACGACATCATCACTACTGAGTGACGAGATGAATAGGTTGGACATAGAGAACAACAAAACGTGTTGATGATCTCATTCATTATATTGGAATTGTAATGATTATTGTAAGACGAGATGAAACTGTATTGATCCCCGTGGGGAAATTCGGTCATGCAGCAGCTAAAGTAATAGGATTCAGCAGGGAAACAGACAAATAGAATAAGCGCAAAAATAGAATATACAATAAGCAATTAAAACAGTAGAAACAATATAAACAATAAAGCAATAAATATAAGAATATAATATAAACAATTGTGGGGTTAAAAAGTGTGTGGATGTGTGATAAAGCGTAGTTGGGTGCGTCAATCTTCATTATAGATAAAGCATCTCAGTAACTGATTGTCCATATTACAGTAGGTGAGAAGATTTGAAGAGGTTGTAACACGTTTGAGTCGTTTCTGATTGTATTGAATAGCACAGCATTAGACCTACAGAGGTGCATCGGCCTCACAGCCATCCCACATGGGGTGTTGGGCTCTTTGACTGTAAAGCATGATGACGCCATTATGTGATCTGCTGACCAGAATCCTTAACGCACACCCACGTGATGATGTCGCGAAGGACGGCACAAGGTTGATCAAGATTTCTATTCGGCCCACATTGATGCTTGTTCTCATGTGGACATTCAACTCAAAGCATATGTTTGAGATAACGCAGGCGCCGGTCCTTTAAATCATCCAGGTTGGGTTGTTGATTTACTGTCAAAGATGAACAAATAGCATTTGTTCTACCGGTAAATCAAAGGCTAGCAACCCTAGCTGCTGGCCTGTTCTCAGTCTGTTACGGTCCACCTTCCCCATCAGGAGAGCATTGTGATTTATATTCTGATTATAGCTGTATCGAGTGGTAGGCGCAGGATGATAGATATGGGAGATGGGTCCTCTGTCACATAGATGTTTTCACGGGGAGTTTATTTATCTTCAGGTTTCTGCCCATCTGTTATTTATATCCTGTGTTGTTCTTTGGTCGAGCATATTGCCCCGACTGGACAAAATGGAGGGAGGTATGGATTTGTGTGAAATTTCAACCTTGGTGTGTCTACAGTGATGAAGAGCCCTACTGCAAAGGCCGATGAACCCTGCAGCGTCTCCTATGTCTTTGGATTGACAAAAAAACTGGATCGTAATGACTTATGCGCGTTTTTTTTTTTTTCCTTGGCTTGGCTTTTTTTTGGGTAACTTTCCACTCATTATTTCCCCCCACCTCCACCTCCCCCTTTCCCATCCTCCAGGTCCAGTTCCAGTTTGTCTTGTTGACAGACACACTTTACTCTCCGCTGCCCCCTGAGCTCTTGCCCCCAGAGCCAGAGAAGGAGCGCGACGCCAGGCCTTTCCCCCGAACCGTGGTGGCCGTGGAGGTCCAGGACCTGAAGAACGGAGCCACGCACTACTGGTCCCTGGAGAAACTCAAGTAAGGCCCATACCCTACCTTAAACTAGTCCTGGATTTAGTTACATTTGTGTCAAATTGCAATATTGAGTCATACGAGTGCAACGTGTCATCCATTACGCTCTGCAATAGTCACTGCAGTCCTTTTGCTCAAATGTTGTTAAGAACTCAAACGGCCTTTTGCCAGATCATTTTTCATGCTTTCTGGTGATCGAAAAATAAAATAAGAAATGACCAACCCTAATGGAGCAGCACTGCCGCAGCACTACAGCAAGCAGCTGTATATTCTCCTTCTGCTTCTCCTTAATGCAAAGTGCGCTGTGCTGTCATTTGCAGGCAGAGGCTGGACCAGATGAGAGAGATGTATGACCGCGCTGGAGAGATGGCCTCGAACCAGGAAGACGGCGAGGGCACTATGACAGGAAATGACCCCTTCTACGACCGCTTCCATTGGTTCAAACTAGTGGGGAGGTATGTAACACAACAACAGGGGGGGGGGGAAACATATACACGTCATTATACACCACCAATTATATAGTTTTGAATTGAGTAGCATTTTGTTTTGCCTGTTGTCTCTCTGCAGTTTTAGTTATAAGTAATAGTACGAGTTATTATTGAGGCACTCGGTGAAACTAACTTTATTTATGCGTCTGAGATCAAAGTGGCTGGTTTTGTTTTTGTGGCCTACTCTCATATGATTTGGGTTCACTCAGGTGTCTAGGGAGCTTTTGTGAATCATGCATAAAATGTGTCTGTGTATTTACTTGCCTTCCTTTCCATTATTCATTTTCATGGTCCGATACTGTTGCATTTATTCATTTTCTGTCATTAGAGCCATACGTTTCAATGATTTCACATCTTTTGGTAGCATGTTTTATTATTTGTGTGTGAAGTTCTCATATTACTCATGTATGTCCTTTTCATTTTTTTTTGTTCCAGTTGTGTTCATAGTTTGATTTTTCATATGTGGTTTTTTAATTTAATTTCATTTATCAATGCTCTTTTGTGTACTGAGATTCATTTTTTGTCATTTGTGTCATTTTCATTTATGCTTCATATGATGTTGCTGTGTCTAATGCCATACTTGTGTTGAGATCATCCTTTCCAGTCCGTACAAAAGCTTGTTAACAACATAGTGGATTTGGATCATGTAGAAATTGCATTTTGTATTCTATCCTTTTTCAGCCAGCGTACATTAGCAGATTCACACTTTTACAGTGGCATTTCACTTTGGTACAGAATTTCCATGTTTCAGTAGACTGGTGTGACTGCTGTAATGCCTGCTCCTTATAAAATGAATTCTTCACTGGCAAAATTATTTCTTGAAAATTTGATCTTAGCACACAAGAAAAAAATTATGATCTCGATATATTGGCTTCAGCTAACTTTCATATTTCCAGCAGGTACAAAACTCAGCAACTCAAACTAAAAAAAACATACCACATTAATCTATAAAAAATATAGAATTTGTAGGAAAACTATGAATCTTATACCAAAGTGAAATATCACTTCATGAGCTGCAGTGATTTCTGTAACTGTCCAAACTCTTCTGTAACTCTACTGTTACCTTTACTTGGTTCTTGCCACTGCTCCCAAACCAAACCCCGCCCCCTCCCTCCGCACCCTCAGCTCCCCCATCTTCCACGGTTGCGTTAATGAGCACCTGGCCGACCGCACGCCCTCGCCCACCTTCTCCACCACCGACTCGGAGATCACCGAGCTGGCGGACGAGCGCCAGAGCGAGATGTCAGACTTGCTTGACGATGAGGCGTTTGTGGACGACACCAGCTCCGACGCCGGCACGGAGGAGGGCTCGGATATCTTCAGCGACGGCCAGGACCCCTTCTACGACCGCTCCCCCTGGTTCATCCTGGTGGGAAGGTTGGTGACTGGCCATGGCATCCCCACGTCCTCCACACACAGGCTGGGACAGGAGTTTGGGAGGGTGCTGGCTTGGTTTAGTGTCGTTTCTTAATTTGCACAGATGTAGAACACAGTGTAGGGATTAAAAACACAGAGTTAACATAACGTGTGCCATTTGGTGGATGCTTTTGTTCAAAGCATTGCATAAATTTGTAGCATGGGTGGCCCCAGTGAGAAAAAATGATTAAATGATTTTTAAAAAACAACTAATAAATAGTGGGAAGAAATGTAGGATAAAACAAAGTGAAAAAAAGCAGGAAGAGGAGAAAAAATTTATTTATGCAGCTATGAAGAAAACCCTAAGGGGCTTATAAAACATCTCACCTAAAACAAAAAAGTAAGAAATAAAAAAACGAGCAAAAAGAAGTATTTATGAATACAATACACCACATCATGCAAAACAGTGGTGTTAAACATTTGAAACAGGATTCATAGATTCATTTATGTTGGTGAAATAGATTGCTGGATAGACAGATTTGACCCCCAACAGCATCTAGGCAATAAAGCATCATCATTGTACATATAATTTCCCAGAACAGGGTGCTCAATGAGTGAAGCAGTGTTGTTTCAGGCCATGCAACTGGCAAGTCAGAAGCTGAGAGATATGAGCACATAAGTATATCACTTATTAATTTAGAGAGAATCACAAAAACCCTCCACAGGGCAAGAATCATTTCATCAGATCTCCTATTCATTGCAGCTTTGAAGAGATAAATTAGAACATTTTTGAATTTTATACGATTAGTCATACTTCTTTAATTTCCAGTCGGTTCCCAAGAAATTGAAAGGCCAGCATCCTTTTCTCTCCACCTCCTCCCAGCATGGTGTTTCATCCCCTGCCACCATCGCTGACTGTATCAACTCCCATCTGTGTGTGAAGTATTTGCTGTGGCGAAGTTTATTAGGTGTCTGTCATTGTATATATGTCTGGTTTTTTGTTTTTTCCCCCCATCATTTGAACCCTGTTTGATTTTCTATTTTGATTTATTTAAATGCCGGTTCATTTTGTTTGTTTGTTTACCTTCTGTTTTAACACTGTACTTGGAATGGATTAACACAGTGGTAGTTAGCAGTCACTTAATCATGCTTGCTTGTAGTACATTTGTTTCACTACAATGTTAAGAAGAAATAACATGCTTGAAATCACAGCACACCTTGTGTCCGACCTTTATTATCCACAGTGTTTTAAACATCATAGCTCTGTAATAAACACAGCATACCAGTCCCAGAATAAAACGGCAGATCAATGCAGGCTTCAACCCAGCCAGACTCCTTCCTGCGCTGTGGTCTTAAACAGCCGTAGCCCGCTACCTGCGTCAGCGTGACTTCAGAGATTTGGCAGAGTGATATCTCTCCTCCGCCTTGGCCTTGAGTTTCCCTGCAGAGG
>OMLI01102600.1:43341-68737 GCA_900302605.1 Rondeletia loricata
ATATCTTATATATCACGTGTGTGTGTGTGTGTGTGTGTGTGTGTGTGTGTGTGTGTGTGTGTGTGTGTGTGCTCGCCTCTGTATTACTGAATGCACACTGGAATCATTTCATGACCATTTCCATTTTCACTGCTGTTAATTTCTCTATTAATTTGCTCCATTGTGTCTGTTGCCTGACTCGTTCTGCTTCTCTCTCTGTTTTTCTGTGTATTCTCTCTCCTCTGCTGCGGCTGGACTCTTGATTTTGCTCAGGCTTTCTATTGATAAGGATATTGCTAGGTACCAGCAACCAGAGAACATAAAGCTCCTTCTGTGAAAGACCTTTATGGCTCTCTTTAGTCCTGTAGAGTTATAGCAATACGTTTTCCATCATTTATGTTTCATTGTCAAGTTTATTTTCCTAGCATGTTGCATTAGGGCTGCCTTTATTTCCATCAATATTTAGTGTCTGCAAAAAATACGAAATAATTCGCATTCCAAATGATTTATGGATTTAAGTATTAAAGGCAGTCTTAAGTGCAAATGCTACAAGCCAATTCAAACTACAATGGTATGTTGATCATCTTTGGCACTGGGATTCCTTAAAGCCATGGACAGCATGTGTAGGTAGGCCAACGAGGCACCAATACAGTCAGTCTGTAGGTTAGAGTGCCCCCTGCTGCTAAAGACAGGAACTGTATAGATGAGTCATCTGAAAGAGCCTGTCTCTGACGTTCATCTTGGAGAGGAGACAGACACAGAACTATTAAATGATCTGGCCTAAGAGAGCAATCATTTGATTTATCCTTTTAATTTATAGATCAGCAAAGCGGTCTGTTTGACTTCAAGGAGGAATCTTCATTCCATCCCTTGACCTTGTTTCTAATGTAACACTGTCAACAAGATTTTTTGGTTTCACTGATGTTATAAGGGATACCATATATACCATAGCTTTAACATGGCATACAGTACATGTAATTTTCCTACTCTTGTTTGTGCCTACTCTGTCAAACATGAAGCACGCCAAGCTCCCAACACATTTCTTAACACTCTGCTAACTAGTGGGGCTCCTGCTCATGATGTAACTATTCTCAAGGTCTCACCTCAGTGTGTTTCCTCACATCCTGTCATCACTAGGGATGAGTGTGTGACGGAGGTCCCCTTCAGACAGACACACACACACACAGAGACACACACACACACACACACACACACACACACACACACACACACACACACACACACACACACACACACACACTTGACTGTCTAATCTGTGAGGGGTGTTCACAAGTCATCAACGGAATGATATATCTGAGTTTGTGTCTATGTGGTTGTTAAGTATCATTTTACAAAATTAGATGCTGCTACTTACTTTGTGACCAGTCCTGTTTTTAGATGCGAAGCAACTCATGGACCTGTAAAGAAAGTAACTCACTCACTGACTCGCTCGTTCGCTCCCTCGCTCGCTCACGGTTAGCCTATCTGACCCCTAGTGGCCTTTAGGAGGCATGGCAGTGGACACACTGATCCAGGATCATTCACTCACCTCCTCTCTGCAGTACTGCTGAACTGTGTTGGCCGCTTCGCATCTATGACAGTGTTGACTTATAGTTTAATCACAGATACTGTATGCTTCCAGAATCCTACAAACTCTAGTGTTTGTGTAATGGTCTTTCACAGTTAACTGTTACGTTGTTTGACATTGCTAGCACTGAGTAGCTAGGCAGTCGCAGAAGATAGTACTGTGTGAGCTGACTTGTCTCTCATTTGTTTGGCGCTAAAGAAGTTTTGCTTTCTCTCTTCAGGACGTTCTACCGCTTCGAGGCCGTGTGGGACAGCTCCCTGCACAACTCTCTCCTGCTCAACCGAGTCACTCCTTATGGAGAGAAGATCTACATGACCCTGTCTGCGTATCTGGAGGTCAGTGACTGCTCCGCTATATTGGCTCCATTTAGCACCACGCCTCTGTTGAGCTCTGTACTGGATGCCAACACGGTTGACATGCTTACTGTGTCTCCTCTCGACAGCTTGACCACTGCATCCAGCCTGCTATTATTACCAAAGACATCTGCATGGTCTTCTACTCCCGAGACGCAAAGATCTCCCCTCCCCGTTCCCTTAGGAACCTCTTTGGGAGTGGATACTCCAAAACCCCCGACTGGTAAGGCTGCCATTTTATGGTCATTTCTGTCACCCGATTAAAGACAGTTGGCATAGATCCTAAAAGCCATGTTTTAAAGTCTACATGACTGAAGTTGGACCTCGACAGAACACACACCTTTAATAGAGCCTCTTCTGCTCTATTACAGCAATCGAGTCACTGGCATCTATGAGCTGAGCTTGTGCAAGATGTCTGACACCGGAAGCCCAGGTGAGCAGTCTAGATCTACAACGTCACCAAGAGAAATGTTTTAGGACAGGTTATCTTTGTTCCTCTTAGAACTCCACGCTAATGTCTGTTTTTGTCCTGGGCAGGGATGCAGCGGAGGAGGAGGAAGATCCTGGATACATCAGTGGCCTACGTGCGTGGAGAGGAGAACCTGGCTGGCTGGAGGCCCCGAGGAGACAGTCTCATCCTGGAGCACCAATGGGAGCTGGAGAAAATGGAGCAGCTGCATGAGGTGGGTCCAGCGGCATTCACAAAGCAGAGTACAAAACGTTCCCTCTTGTGCCCAGTGCCAGTTGAGTGGTTAAGTCCCCCACCTCTGTAACGACATGTGTCCCCCCAGTAGACTAGGATCCAGTCCTGCCAGAGCGTTCTCTCCTTTGACTCTGTCTCCCTCTCTAATATCTAATCTCTAATAATAACTTTCTGTGTGGTTAGACGCACACAACGCAGACATGCCATCTGCATACCTTTGCATTCATACTTCTTGCGCTTCTCATGACGACTGTGCATCTGAAAACTGTCCACGCTTGGGATTGGTTTGAAAATATCCCCTGTATCTCCCTCAACATACTGGTGCTCAATAATATATTGCTTATTCGTGGAAAAGCCGGACCCTAACCTAGCCCTGCGCCTTTCCATTGTCCAGGTGGAGAAGACCCGCCACCTGCTGCTGCTGAGGGAGAAGCTGGGAGAGACGGCCCCAGTGGGATCAGCTCCCATCACCAAGTCCCTGAGTGAGACCCTGTCACCCAGCATGAGCTCAGGCACCTTGTCCACCTCCACCTCCATCTCCTCGCAGATCTCTAGCACCACCGTTGAGAGCGCCATCACGCCCAGCGAGAGCAGCGGCTACGACTCAGCCGACATCGAGAGCCTGGTGGATCGCGAGAAAGAGCTGGCCACTAGGGTGAGAGCATGTAATATGGCATGGGATGGGATATTCACAGTGGCACGGTTGATCAGTGGTTGGCACTGTTGCCTCTCGGCCCGGGACCTTTCTGTGTAGAATTTGCATTTCCCCGTGTTCACAAGGGTTTCCTCTGGGAGCTCTGGTTTCCTCCCACTGTCCAAAGACATGCAAGTCACTCTAAATTGCCCATAGGTGAGAGCGCCATCATGAATGCGAGTGTGTTTGTCTAGTGTTCGCCCTGTGATAGACTGGCGACCTGTCCAAGGTGTTTTCCTGCCTTCCACCCAATGCATGCTGGGATAGGCTCCAGCCCCCCTGTGACCCTGAATAGGAATAAGCGGGTGTGGAAAATAATTAAATGAATGGGACATTCACAGTGATGAACTTTTGTCTGGCACATTTTGATGGTGATGGTGACATTGCATAATTTACAATCAGTCACAGCAAGCTTTCCCTGCTGTGCTATGAACTGACTGAACTCTCCTTTGCTCTTTGTTGTAGTGCCTGCGCCTCCTGACTCACACCTTCAACAGCGAATACAACCAGGTGTGCAACAGTATCAGCGACTGCAAGGTGAGGAAAGGAAGAAAATACTACAAAAATAACCTTTGTGTCACACAGTTTGTTTTCTCTTATGCAGTGTTTGCCTTGGAAACATAAACCAGTGAGTTAAATGCCTCCTTCTTGTTCCGTTTCCCCCAGCTGTCTGACATCTCACCAATGGGACGCGACACGTCGGTGACCAGCTTCAGCAGCGCCACCCTCACCCCCTCCTCCACCTGCCCATCTCTGTCTGACTCCCGCTGTGGCTCCCTAGACCAGAAGTAAAACTTCCATAGACTTAATTCGAACAATCTTTTTTCTAAATGTCATTATAGACCATTAATGCTTCATTTCCATCATCTTCTATATAAAATGTTGCAAGCAAGGCCCAGCTTACTTCCGAAGTCAGAAGAGTAACTTTTTGTAAGTTAGGGCTTTTGACAGCTACAGTTTGTCACCATTATGCTGAGTTGGTGTGCTTTGTTCTTAAGGACCCCAGAGAATAGCTCCCGAGCCTCCAGCCCCTCCTGCTCAGACTATGAGAACTTCCCCATGGTGCCCACCCTGGAGACGTCTTACCTAGCACGGGCCGGCAAGAACGAGTTCCTCAACTTGGTGCCTGATATTGAAGAGATGAGGCCAGGGTGAGTACTGCCATGTTTGGTCTTTTACTTTCATTTTAGAGCTTTTTCTCTTCATACTATGTGTCGCAGTGTCATTTTAAAAAATGGGTCAAAATGAGATGCACACTGCAGCCCACGCGAAGCAAAAATTGACATTTAAAGTGGAAGGAAATCAAATTGATCTGATGCTTCGCCACAAAAACAAGCACTCTCAACAGGTTTTTATTGATCTCTCTTTTCATTCCTCATCAGATCGGTAGTGTCTAAGAAGGGTATCCTAAGCTTCATGGAGCCACGCTCCAACTCATGGGTGAAGCACTTTGTGGTTGTGCGCCGGCCCTATGTCTTCATCTACAACAACGACAAGGACCCAGTGGAGCGGGGTGTCCTCAACCTGTCCACAGCACAGGTGGAATACAGTGAAGACCAGCAGGCCATGCTCAAGGTAGACCTTTTAGCCAGCAAGCTGATTCCTGTATCTTAAGTAACTTGCAACCTAATAATGACAACTACACTCCTAAATTGCCTACGCTCCTTCTATTGCTCCTTGAGCAACATGAAAGGCTTCTGCCTCACTTTTACCCTCTGGACAGTTGCTGTTATATATATCTGCTGTTTTCTTTCTAGACTCCCAACACATTTGCCGTGTGCACAAAACATAGAGGAATCCTCCTGCAGGCCAACAACGACAAGGACATGAACGACTGGCTGTACGCCTTTAACCCGCTGCTAGCAGGAACGATAAGGTACACGTACACTACACTTAACATGTAGCGACTCAACCTTCTCCAGAAATTACATTTTGTTCCCATCGCAACATTAAATCATGTTGTACCCACAGATCCAAGTTGGCGAGGAGGCGCAGTGGCTTAATGAAGAACTAATTGAGTTGACCCGCACACAGGAAACCACGGATACCATTCTTCTGACAAGCCTTTGAACATACCAAGTGTTAACACTTATTAACCATTGTGATTCTTGACGGTTTTCTCTTGTATGTAGACCTGTGGCTTCAGTCTGCTTTCAAGCGACTAAAAGTTTCAGTTCCTGAACAACTTGCCTCCCCTCTCTCCCCGCAGACCTCTGCCAACGTAGCTGTCCCCCTCTCTATCTCTCCCCGTCCCCTGCTCTTTGTGTTTTTGTTTCTATGACGACGTTTTGGTCTTTTTTGTTCCGCTTTGTTGTCATTCCCTAACCCCCTAACTAGTAGCATGTTGTAATAGTCTACTTGTGTGTGCACGATTCTTCAGAAACCGTTTCTTCTGGCCACTATTTTTCTGTTTACCAGTCATCTGTAAACATTGTCTCTATCAGTGTTATTTGTCTCTCAAGAAGAGTTTGATTTTTTAATTCTTTTTTTTGTGTGTGCCTGCATGGCAGCTGCAGCAGTCCTCAGGAGAAGACCAGGTTTGCTTAATCACAAAGAAAAACATACAAATACAGTGGGAACCATGAAGGGAAAAAATACATGTAACTCCAAGTGAAATATTGGTTTATGCTCTCCTACAGAAAGCAAGGCTGGTTCAAGAACTATTGCTGCTAGTGATTTCTTAAGTTTTCGTCCTCATTGCGAGACTTTGCATTCTTCCTAAAGTAGAATCTAGCTCCCCTGTCCCTTACTTGGCCTTTCAAAAAGTGAACAGAAAATCGGTCAAGGTCCCCAATCCGCGAGACGTAACGGCAGCATTGGATTTCCACTGTTATCCATGTGATAGTTATATTCCACTCTCCTATCCCTGTATATACACCAGTTCCGACCCCGATAGTGCCGTCAGTCAGTGATTACTTGCAATCGTGTGTATGTTTCAACATCAGAAATACATGCTAACCGAGGAGACAAGCAAGAAAACGTACAGATTATTTAAATCTCAGCAGTGAAAACATGACATCGGATTGTTCCTATAATAGCAGATATGTCTCTGCTCTTTTGTCATTTCAACTCGGCTGTATATTTCAGTTATGGAGAAGAAAAAACACGTAATGGGAAAATAACCAAGTCACAGAAATAGGGTTTTGGGGGGATGAGGAGGAGGTGGGAGGAGAATATCATTTGTACATATGTGCTAGGATCAGTGTGGTAGTTGCCTCTCATTTAAAACATTCCTGTCAGATCTTTTAGCTCTTAGCACTTTTCTTACACCAACATGTCGAGGTTCGTAGCTCAGAGAACCTCAACATTTGCTAATGTGTTCCTTTTTTAATCAACACATACTGGCGATACTGAAGACAAAACACGGTGAAATATGAAGAAGAAGGAGCGAAGGAGGGATGTTCTAGCCTCGGCACTGGCAGTTATTAGGTGAAGGTGCTAGCACATTGCCTTGAGGACAGTAAACGGTATGATATGGCCTGTACCATGGGTCCACTCACTATCATGGCAAAGTGTCATGTACTATCTCTTTAAAGTGAAGTACCTACTGTTCAGCAGGGTGAACTGATGCACCATAGATTTCCATTTGTTGTTTTTCTTTTTCTTTTTTGAATTCTTGAATCTAAACCTCTTAACTCAGCTAACTCTTATTGGGTTGATTTTTTTTATTTTTATTTTATTAACATTGTCGATTATTTTGTATTATGCGGTTATTCCACAGTGGAGTTTGATATGAAATGTAAAAGAGGGCATTTGTTACTTAATTTTTATCTAACTATATTGGTGTTTACATTTATTGTGCACATTAACACATAACTATAGCAAGACGAGGGCCGATCAGACATATTGAGTCCAAGATCATTTCTTAGCACCGTCTGAGTATGAGAAGTGCATACAGGAATACTGATAAGAGAGCGCATATCAAAGCTACACTGGATAACTGTGTGTGGTGGGTTGAATATTTCTTTGTCTAGGAAGGTTTACCGGAAAGAAGTAGTATCAAAGGGATAAAATATGCTCAAAGCTTCTTTTTCTTTTTTCTAATACTGTTTATGAAAATATTTGCTCTGTACATTCTAGTACAATTGTGGCTGCTATATTTGGTTCCTAGTAAATTATGAAATTGCGGTGCCTCTGTCTCTACGATTGGTAGAACTGTGAATGGTACAGATGGGCATGAATAAACTCTGGCCAACCAACCAGTAGTGTGCCTGATGTACTCTTAAAAGGGACAGCAAGGTGTAAATGTGTTGAAACAGAGGCATTCATGACTCGCTCGAGTGACAAGGATTGGCTACGTATCTTCATCATTTGCAGATGTGAGGACAGAAAACATTTTCTCAGAACAAATGAAAATGGCTGCCCTCAGGTCAAACAGCCTGCTGGTCAGGGAAACGCAAACTTCTCCTGTTGGATTGTTTCTGAGAAATGTGTTCGCTCTCAAGGTACCGACACAGGACAAAATGGTCTATTAGGATAATTATTCTCCAAAAAGATTATAGAGCAACTTCTATGCACTGACCAAAGCTCAAAGTTTACTGTACCTCGCATTAACCTCACCATATTGAACTGTGACATGTATGAGATAATATTAACATATTGATATGAATACTTGTCAGAGCAAACATTTTCACTTCAGCGACTAATTTGCAGAGGTATATTATGTTGGGTTGTGTATTTATTGTTTGCAATGTATATATTAGTTTGCAGCTCTTTGCACATATTAATAAAAGGTTTAACTAACTGATCAAATAAAGTCTGTGCGGTTTAGTTGTTGACCTGGGAGAGAGTTGAATGTACTATCAGGATGTTGCTGTGTGTTTTTCCATCATTAGAAAAAAGGGAAAAGAACTCAAATGTAACCCATTACATTTTGGGTTACATTAGTCCTTCCTTTTTATTAGAAAGGTGGTTTGAATGAAAGTCTGCTTTTGATTTTTAAGAATATTTACTCATTACTCACCACTCATGCTAGCTTGCCATCTGAATTAAAACAAGTGTGGTTACTCTGAGTTGCTTTTTTCTAATATCAGGGAATATAATACAAAGTAGCTAGTGCTAGTGTCTTTTCTTCACCTCAACAGTTTCCCATGCTGCCTTTCAATATTTTGCATCTTCCCCTCTTGACAATTCATATCTGTTAATTGCATTCCCTTTGGATTTGCTCACCAAAAACATGACAAACCAAGACATTAACACTGTACATTGTCAGATGGGTTTCATTTTCATACTTATTTTGTAAATATCTGTGTTGTATGGGGCTTGAATTAAAATGTAAATATGTTTCCTGTATTTGTAATAATTATAATCCATTCGCTGTATAGCATAGACGTGTCATGCAGATATCCTAATTCTGTGTATGGTAATCTTGCACCATTGAACTGTTTAGTGAATGAGGCAACAATAAAAGTACAACCTGTGCATTGGCAGAACAAATGATCCGTTTGTCTTCTCCTTTATGCACAGCCCACATGTTTGCACCAGTATACCCTGTTGATTTGTGTTTTCTTAATTAGGGAACAGTTTAAACTGCACTCTGCTGAAAAAAATGAGCTTAGCATGAGAATTATACATGTGATTACACAGAGTCATTATAGTCCTCTCTCCAGTTAAAGTGATTTTTCATGACACAGTAGAAATGATATGTCTATTCCACATTTTTTGGGTGTGGAGAGTTTCCCCCCTCTTGCCTGCTGCCACTAATATAAGCGGTTTAATGCCGAAACATGTTACAATAATCTACCAGAGATTTCCAGTAAATAGGAGGAAAAAAATATAAACTTAAAAGTCAACTAGAACTCTCAGTGTAAACATCAAATAAGTAGCTAATGGAAATAATCGCCACTGTGTGTGTGAGACATTACTTCCGGGATTGAAGGCGGTTTCCACGGTGCACACCCATTTCCTTGTGGGGCGTGTATTGAGAGTGACGGGGGGGGGCGCAGCCAATAGAAGAACGGATATCTCTGCTCAGGTTATTTAGACCAATGAGAACTCGTGAACAACATCGCGTCAGCTTTTTGGACGTTGTCTCATTGGCTGATGTTTTGCACAGTCAAATGGAGAACGAGGAAGTAGCGAGCTAATCTGAAGAAAAGTGGATTGGCGTGTGACTGCGACTGTCATTTGAAGAAGACGGACACTTCACCCACTGAACACCATGGCTCAGTAAGTTCTCAAATGCCTTTTCATTCATTAAAAATTTCGACCAAGTGGAAGGGTTGTGGCTGATACTATACACCAGTCATGTCTTCCTCATTTGCCGAGACTCATCATCTTTATCGGTTATTTAAACGGAATTAGCTTGCTTGTTAGCTAGCCAGGCGTCGCTGTCTTTCATTAGTACTATAGCAGCATGTTTTGACGTGACATTTAACATGGAAATTGAACGGGATGACTAACCTCGAGTCCCAGGCAGACAGTCGAGCTCTGCATTCTGGGAAATGCCAGGGACTTTTGAAATGACAAATAAATGGTGTTTTGTCTTTAAAGTTTGTGCATGAATTTCCTTGTAGTTAAAATACATTCATCTTTTGGGTTCAGTGTTAAGAAAACATAGTTTGTGTGTCTGTGAAGTGTTTGTTAGACTAGTCTAAACCATCAGTGCTGATGCTCAGTGTGAGACCAGATGCCCCAGCAGAGCCCATCATAAATGTGATTATGCTTCCTTCTACAGAGCAGACATTGCATTGATTGGTTTGGCTGTCATGGGCCAAAACATCGTCCTGAACATGAATGACCATGGCTTTGTGGTAAGATAATGAGTTATATTTGCTTCCATAACTCCTGGCAGTTAACAGAGTATTGTGTTTCAGTCCGAAACTTGTTCCGCTTTCCTCCTCTTCACTTGTACTCGCTATATCCCTCCGACAGGTCTGTGCTTACAACCGAACCGTGTCCAAGGTGCACGACTTCCTAAAGAACGAAGCCAAGGGATCCAAGGTGATTGGGGCAGAGTCTCTGGAGGACATGGTGTCCAAGCTGAAGAAGCCCAGGAGGATTGTGCTGCTGGTCAAGGCCGGCCAGGCCGTGGACGACTTCATCGACAAGCTGGTCAGTGGCCTGAGTTGTTACTGATGAGCTGAACTGTGTTCAAATCATCTGAAGTTAGCTGAGGAAAATAGAGTACCACCTTTGACAGATTTTTAAAAGTGTGAACCTTTTTGTGTGTGTGGTGCTTTGATGTTGATTGGCTTGTGCTCCATTTGTTCTTCCTCAGGTTCCTCTTCTCGAGGCTGGGGATATCATCATTGACGGTGGCAACTCTGAATACAGAGACACAATAGTAAGTCGATGAGAAATACTGCTTCGCAAAAAATCTTTCTTTATTTCATACCAAGGGTATTCTCATTGTCTGTATTTGTGTGTACGTGTAGCGGCGGTGTAGGAGTCTGAAGGAGAAGAACTTGCTGTTTGTGGGCAGTGGAGTCAGTGGTGGAGAGGAGGGGGCACGCCATGGACCCTCAATAATGCCAGGGGGACATGAAGAGGCCTGGTGAGCCGCACAGCTCTGTGCTACAGATCATAATTCCTCAAATTGTCTGTTGAATGTGGGACATGAGGCATACTAAAACGAAAACTACTACTAATGATAAATTTGGACTTACGTGAGACTTTGAACAAATCACTTCAAAGTGTTACCGTTTGATCTTTATTAGTCTTCAGAAAGCGTATCTGTGCTATTCAGTGAGTGTGTCACATTTCTCACACTCCATATCACATTGTACACGTGGTGCTGTTTCTCTCCTAGGCCACACATAAAAGACATCTTCCAGAGCATTGCTGCCAAGGTTGGAACAGAACCATGTTGTGACTGGGTGAGTGGAGTACTTTATTAGTGACGTGTAACTATGTAACACCTACCACATTGATTGGTTAAGGTGTAGCAATTATGATCATGTCAATCATCTTTCTTCCTTTGGCAGGTCGGAGACGAGGGTGCGGGTCACTTTGTGAAGATGGTCCATAATGGCATTGAGTATGGAGACATGCAGCTGATCTGCGAGGCCTATCACCTGATGAAGGATGTTTTGGGTATGGACCACGAAGAGATGGCGGAGGTAAGCATGTCATACCATCAGGGTGTAACCTGCATCGATTCACATCAACGTTTTTCATGTCATGTCAGTTCTGTAAGGTCATGATGAAGTAACTTGGCTGACCGCATTTCGTCACCCTGTGGTTGAACCACCCAGGTTTTCGACACCTGGAACAAGACAGAGTTGGACTCCTTCCTGATTGAGATCACAGCCAACATCCTGAAATACAGGGACTCTGATGGCACACATCTGCTGCCTAAGATCCGCGACAGCGCTGGCCAGAAGGGCACTGGGAAGTGGACTGCCATTTCAGCCCTGGAGTACGGCACACCTGTCACCTTGATCGGTAAGAGGAAGTAAGGGGACAAGGAAATATCTGGTTTGTCTCTTCTTCCCTTGCTGGCTGCTTTCAGTAAACTACATTGTTCATGACATTGTGAAAGGCATTACCTCACAACTGTAAAGGTTTCAACATGGCATCAACAAACTAAGTACAGTGCAGTAGGACTAATGGTCAGAGTTGTGGGGCTAATGTTTAGCTTTGCTAGTTAGCTGACACTCAACATGGCCAGTGAGCTTCTTCTAGAGAACGTGATCAATGTGTGGCTGCCCCTAAGAAGATTGAAGGCTTTTCTAGTGGCCTACTCATCTGAAGTGACATAAGGGGGATTTGTGATTTGTGATACTCTCTGCGGCTTTGGTCTTTGCTGTGACTGTATGACGGGCTGTTTCATAAATGGCCACGGGCAAGCTGGAGGTCAGGTAGTCAGATTAAACCAGGACAAAGCTGTTTTCATCTCAACACAGACACCTTTTAGTGTGCATAGTCCCCCTGGTTGACCGTGACATTACAGGCCGTATTTACTGTGCAACATGATGCCTTACTGTAAAAGTTCAATAATGTAGCCAGGTCCTTTGCAGCAGAAATGTTATGACCAACTTACTTCATCACACTTACTGAATTCCAACAGTTGTTCAGATTCAAATTTGTGATATTTCCTTGCTCCAGCCTTGCTAGTCAGTGCTGGGGATCCATTGTTATAGAGAGATAAGAGGCGGTACAAAAGGGCACATTGTGTGAGAGCTGAGCCAGTCTGTGTGTGGAGGAATGGGGAGCAGACAGACAGGCTGGTACAGTATGTGAGGGTGGATTTCTACTCCCAATCAAGGACACTTCATTGGACACACTGATGTGTTTTTGTTTTTTTATCCCCTCCCTCTCATTATCATTGTTGCATCACCTAGCTGTAGCAATGTTTAGCAAGTCAATGTTTGCCCAACTGTTTTTTTTCCTCTTACCTTGACACACTGGCAAGTTAATTCTCTCTTCTTCTTTTTAAAAAGGTGGCAAGCCCTGCTTTTTCTAATGTGGTGAAAGCCAGCCTCGCTAGAGTACTACTGCTCAGTCATGTAGAACCTTTGGCATTGGCTTTGTCTTGGCATGGTGTCAACTGTTGTATGGCAGTGAGCTGGCTACCAGTTCAGAGGTGTACAATGGGCATGACATTGGCTAGTTTACCTAAGGGATTGCCTCTACAATAATTTTCTTCAGAGCGGTTTCAGTTCACCTTAAATTACGGTTCTGCTCACAGCTGGTGTGTACAGCTCCTACAACATGTGATGTGTTCAAAGAGCTAACCTCTCTTCCACTCTCCCTCTCTCGCTGTGTCAGGGGAGGCTGTCTTTGCCAGATGCCTGTCCTCTCTGAAGGATGAGAGAGTGGAGGCCAGCGGCAGCCTTTCAGGGCCCCAGGGGGTCAAGTTCAGCGGTGACAAGGGCGCCTTCCTAGAAGACATCAGAAAGGTAGGACACGCATCACTGAACATGTGGGACAGTTTAAAAACACACAACTAGGCTGAAATGTTGACACTGGTGTTGTCACGATACCTGAATTTGAATCTAAAAATGTGATATTACTACGATACCATGGCGAACAAAAAGTAACATCAAGCAATGTCACAGAACAACAGTCACTGAGACGCTTTGCTAAGTAACTTGTGTTCCCGCACTTGACCTGGACAGCTTTGCAGCAACTTTTGCACAGGGGGTTTGATATGTCGTTTGGGTGTCCGTCTTTGTCTGTAAGCGAAATGGTTCCTTATTTCACTCGCAGCGGCAGTTTTGTCAACCAGTTTAGGCGAACTGGGATTCAGTTCAAGATGTGGTGGACTGACGCTGTTGAATGTTTTCAGCTGTTCAAAACTGTCAAGAACCAGACTGCGGCTCTTGTCTATCCCAGTCCTCCTAACTACTCCAGTCTGGAGGTGACGCTGAAATGGAGTTTCAGCTTGCAGAACACATTTGGTTAAAGTATGGAACATTTAGAAAACTGAGTATTTAATCTTTTGCAGTGGCAATGAAGTAGCAATTGAAGTAGCAACTTCGGTTATCGTGACAACACTAGTTGACACACTAAATTGGTGCAGAGGTGACTTTGTTTTTAACCCAGAGTTCCACAAAGAGTTGGGGTACTCTGGGTTCAAAACATCCAAAAGAGTAAAGCATATTGATGTGCATATTATAGATGCACTGAACAATGATGCTCCTAGATCAGTTTAAAACTATGACCACAGCAGGCACACCGGCTAACGGCAAGTTTTAGCTCCTTGTCTTCAGGCTACCCGATTATGAATGTACAATTTAGTTTTTTTGATGGGATCAATATTGTTATTTTATCTGACTGATGAGTTTTATTTATTTGTTTTCTCCAGGCCCTCTATGCCTCTAAGATCATCTCCTACGCCCAGGGTTTCATGCTCCTCCGACAGGCAGCCAAAGAATTCGGCTGGTCCCTCAACTATGGTGCCATCGCCCTGATGTGGAGAGGAGGCTGCATCATCCGAAGGTACAGTGAACCTCATGTTTCCTCACAGTGTGTCCTGCCGCCGCCTTGTGCAACCTTCTGTCAACAGAGATCTTTCACATTGATGTTGAAAACTGTGGACATGCGTCCTTGAGAAGGCTTGATGAGTCCCAAATGTCATTTATATTTTAGGCATTTAGCTGACACTTTTATCCAGAGCAACTTACTCTACTGCAACAGTAGAGTAAGCTTAAATTCCTCGATCACCAATATTGCAAGCAACCAATAGTAATGAGTGCCAGGTGCCTTAGTGCCCTGACAATATTTCTGTGACCAGGGGAGAGCGGGGCTTTAAAAAATGTTTTTATTATTTGATGTTTTACACTTGACTTTATAAATCTTTTATTCCCATTGTTATTACTCATTTTATGTACATACAATGACTGGATTTTTTTATTTAGAGGGGTAGCAGGCCTACCTCTTAGATGAAATGAAAAGATCCAATGTGTAGTCTTTATAAAGGAAGTATTTGCTCTATTCTTGGTACTGCCCTATGTTGTAATTCTGGAATGAGAAAGCTGCATGAAAGAAACGATAATGTTTCCTTTAAAATTGGAGTGAGAGAAGAATGGGGAAATTGTTACTCTGAAACCGGTTGTCTATGCGCAACCTGGCAGAGATGTTGCATAAACCTAAAACAAACATAACACTCCATTATGACTTCCTCCACTGTGCAGCCAAGCTACAGCATATAGGCATTTTTAAAGGGCAATATGCTTGTTTGAATGGAAGCTTGGTCACAGTTTGCAGGGTTAAATAGAATTTATATGAGATGTATTTTTTACATGTCACACAATGTCATCTAAAGATGGGGCCAATTATTTTGAGCACAATATGAACAAAGATTCTTTTGTTTTATTGTTGGGTAATACTGCGCTTCCCCTCCCCACAGTGTCTTCCTGGGGAAGATCAAGGAGGCGTTTAACAGGGACTCTGAACTGCAGTGTTTGCTGCTGGACAACTTCTTCAGTGATGCCATACACGACTGCCAGGTAGGAGGAAGGAGGAAGTGGTGCATGGCCAAACTGCAATAACCACGTTTTCAAAGACACAAAAGCAGTTATGTCCTCTTTTTAGACTAAGACTATTCAAATTGCTCTTTGGTCTCACTAAAACAACTTCATAAAATTTTTGTTCAAGAAGCTAATGTCATTTGGTGTGCGTCTGACCGTGTGTTTATTTGTTCCCACTCTTGCTGTAGGAGTCGTGGCGCCGGACAGTCAGCACTGGAGTCCAGCATGGCATCCCCATGCCCTGTTTCACCACAGCTCTGTCCTTCTATGATGGTTACAGACACGAAATGCTGCCCGCTAACCTCCTCCAGGTAAGACACACTCACTCGCCACAGTGGAAGGTGAGCAGACCCCACTGAACATATGGCAGTGTGGAAGTATGAGATTAAAAAAGATCACGTGTAGTGTGGGGTCGTTGGCTGTTGTGTTGGTGTGTTTGGAGTTAGTGGGTGTTAAGACCCTGACAGTGTAGTGTGAGCACTGCCCTTGGACTGTTTTTAAGAACTTTGCAAAGCAGGACATGTGTAATATTATGAATCATTGTATCAGCATGAAGAGGAAATGGCTCTCTCCAAGGGTATCAGAGGTTTTTATGTTCTTTCTGTTTCCGTAGGCCCAGAGAGACTACTTTGGAGCCCACACATATGAACTGCTGTCAAACCCCGGGAACTTCATACACACCAACTGGACGGGCCTCGGTGGAAACGTCTCCTCTTCCTCCTATAACGCCTAAGGAGCATCTCCACATGACACACAAACAAGACGGAAGACCAAGGACGAGGGGAAGTTACATGTGAAAGAAGATATGTTACATATTCCATCTCCATAACCAATCCTCAATACTTAAGACCAAACCCCCCCCCAAACAACCACCGTAATCAAACTTTTACCCCACTGAAAGATTCTAAAAGTATTATATATATCATAGTATACGTGTGTTGTAAACTCTTCCCCCTTTGAGTTAATGGAGTGTGTTTTGTGTAGGGACTTTTATCAGTCACCACACAAGAGGGGAGCAACAAGTGTTTACTCCAACCAGGGGCGGATCCTACGCTGGCTATCAGGCTACCAGGGTCCACGGTGTTAGCACTGGATCAGGGTGAACCATTGCACTGTAATGTATTAGGCTAAATAAAGATTTAAATCCCTTTATAATAAGATTGTGTGGTCCTTACTCTCCAGCCAGGCACTGTAAACAGGATTGGGATGTGTGTGTGTGTGCAGCACTCCACCAGCCTTACTCAGTGTCTGCCAATAAATGTTTAATGTATGATTGTGTATTAATACACAATCAAAATTAATTAAATGTAAAGTCCCATGGTGAAATGTACACTGGCATATTATTTGCTCTGTCCTTTCAGTCGATGGCCAGTAGATGGCGCTGAGATACTTGCACAACATGTTCCTTGTCACAAAGAGAATTGTATTTCATTATAATGATTAAACAAATGTGGCTGCACTGACATGTTTCTGTAATATGAAGGCAATATATATCCACACTCTAGTAAATGGAAAGAATTGAAATGTACTGTATGCTGCATTAATACAGTGCCTACTTTCTGATTGATTCTGAATTATGTCTGCCTGGTCAAACCAAAAGGCAACACATAACTACACATCTGTGGACTGGACAAAGTCAAACTGGTCTTCTTGGACCACACTGTTCTGACAGTGAAAATTAATGGATAGACCTAAATATGAGTGGCACACTTTTGAGAAAGGATATGAAGAAAAGAAAAAGATCTGAAACAGAGCAGTCAACTTTAGCTGGTGTCAAGAAAGTTGTGAATGCGAAGACATCGTCACCCTGCAGTGCTGTCTGCCAAGAAAAGGGATCATCGCACAGTTCAAATAAGAGCTCTAGTGTTGATTGTGGATGGCAACTGGCAACTATTCAGCACATTGTTGCATCAGTATTATTCAAATGAATAATTGAAGAAAATATTGCTACTGTGGTGAAAGCTTGCCCTTTAATGTATTACTTTTAAGCATTGCCCTTCTTCCTCTCTACAGCCTCCTTAAGGGATTCTCAACAGTATTGTCAGGCTCCTGAAATAACAGTGCTGCTTTCACGCCACACTACTGAAGGATGTAGTGACTGACAGGAGTGTGTTACACCCTAGTTGAACCATAAACAAAGCCTCACCTCAGTGCACCTGCTGCTCCTATAGCTTTGGTCTTTGCGAGGTCATTGTTTTAGGAGACTGTTGGTGCTTCTATTCAACTTCTGTGGGACACCATATGGACTCGCTGAAGCTTATCAGCCGAGTCCCTTAAAGCCCCCCTTGTTTGACTCGTCACATCAGAGCTTTGATCCTGGAGGTGCACAGCAGAACAAACAGAGCATAAGAGTTTCCATTCATATGCTTGCTGCGTACACTTCAGTTATAAAAAGACTGCTCCATTATCAAAGCTAAGATCACCACTGCTACAGTCCTGAGAGGGACCCTCTACCCACTTAGCACTTCTTTCCCATTTTGATTCATCCCATTGGTTAATACGCCCCTGCGTTGCTGAAACAATAAATGTGTGTGTTCTGGTTCTTTCTCTCTAATGCCCAATTAATCGATAGGAAAGAACATTCTCCACAATTTAGGGCCTTGTGTTCTTAATGAGGGCTGAATGTCATACGGAGGTTGCATTAGAGCACAAGGGGCTATTACAGCTGAGTGATGGCAGTTCACTGAGTCCTCCTCAGACAGCAGGTGAACAGGCAGTAAGGGGACACCAGACGTACATCTGAAGCCTTGTGCAATAATGCATAATGGAGGAGGAAGACTGGAGGACACGAGCGACTTGTTTCCATCAAGACCAAACATTCTCTACTTCCTGTATGTTAAGCTTTTGTTGCATGACAAAGTGGATGAAAGTACCACATGGTAGAGGCTACTTGCTATGAGTGCAGTCAAATGTTAATGGTAGTTTCTGGCTGTGTATGAGCTAAATATACACGCCTCAAATAATGTGATTGCGTTTGACTTTTCTTTGACTATGTTCTGGTTCAAACCACCTTCAAACTAGATTTACAAAAATGGCTTAAAATTAAGAGGCACAGCTCTAGTAATCAATACCCAGTTTTCCATGTGATACAGACATAAGATTTGCCATTTGTTAGATGCTTTTATGCAAAGTGCCTCACAGTATCACAAGTGCCTATGTGTTCAGCATGGGTGGCCCCAGTGGGAGTCAACCCCCTAATCTCAGCTGTGTTGGTGCCATGTGTCACCCATTGAGCTACACACAGTCAGGGCTGGTTTTAGTCCTAGACTCAAGACCAAAGTCGATGTTGACATCCATTGAAAAACATCCTTAGTCTAGGACTAGGCTTAATCCCTTAACCAGCCCTCAGTGTCTAGACTACTACCTCACTGCCTAGTTACTGCTATATCATCTGCTGCCTCAAGGAGATTTAGGGTATAAAGCAGTGGTTTTCAATCCTGGTCCTCGGGACCCAGAGCCCTGCTGCTTTTCATTCTAGCCATCTAATCGGGGATGATTTTACACCTGGGATGCCAGGTGAATGCAATTAACTGCATTTTACTACCTGGTAGGATAGAAAACCATCAGTATTCTGGGTCCAGAATACCAGGATTCAACACCACTGGTATAAAACATCAAGGTTGAACCCAAGTTTCTCCTCCACTAGGAGCTGGCTGAGGAGCAGAGGAACCTGCAGCAGATGCTTTCAGGAATGAACGAGCTACCGTCTGGGTACATGGATCCAGGGAAGCATCTCCATGCAGAGCCGGAGGAGAGGTCCCTCAGAAATCACCTCTCTTCCCGGAACAGATCGCCCTGTAGGAACTTCTTCTGGAAAACCTTCTCAACCTGCTAGCAGTGGGAGAAAGCATAGCAATTCAGTTTGCGTTCCCAAGTTAACCGCAAGCTGAAAATAAATTACATTATTTGTGATCCATGACACTCTGTATGGTAATTGTATGGTCACTGTCTTTGAACAGTAATTGTTACCCTCAGCCATGTATTAATGTCACTATCATCCATTAGCTTTTCTCTATGAAGACCAAGAAAGTTGCTATACTTTTACATATCCATCTCCTATAACAAAACAGCCACTTCAACTGGCAGGCTAAGCACCAATCTCACATTTTACCCCATTTGATGGGATCACCAATAAAAGGATTTTTCATAACAGCTCAACAAGTGAAAGTAGCCTACAGGCTCTGGTTGATGACATCCAGCAGGAATGCAGTTTTTAAGTTTGAAAACAGTCTGGCTGCATTTCTTTTTTGCCTTTGACTGGGCATCCCAACAGCATGTTAGCAGCAAGACAAACATTTTTACCTTAAGGTCTTCAGGGGACCCAGTCCTGTATTTAAAGATCTATACTGAGAATGTTCATGTAGACTATAATGATCATCCTCCATCAGTGTACCAATGAATCAGTGTCAGCACAGAAAAGCAGCAAAAATTCCCCCATTAGAAACAGAGTTATGACATTAAAATAGATCACAATGACAAAATCAGGTGCAACCTAAAATGTATAATGTAGGAGTCTTCTGTCCCAACACCTACAATGCAGCATATCAGCACAACCAGAAGGCTGAATATCAAACTACACCTACATATATATATATATAAATGAATAAATATGGGTGGGGGGGGGAGAGCTACTCCTTGCAAAAAGGAGGGAATGAGAAACATCCAAAGAAAACTGATAGCACTGGGATTAATCCTTTTCTTGGCAGCAACAGTCAGCTGAAGGTGGGGCCCAGCAAAGCACAATGCTATCACACTACACCTTATCTACATTGAGAGAACCACAGGTGATTAAAAATTCAAAGTTTTATTTTACACTCTTGTAGGACTAAAAATAATTCAATATCAATACACAAAGTGTGAATTCCTGCTGGCATGTGCAATCGGCAATTTTTAAAGTCTCAACTCTTACACATTCCAACCGCTTTACAATCAAGATTTAAACAAAAAAAGACAAAAAGAAAAGAAAATCACTTCCTGCTCGATTAAATTTGTACATAATGACCACATGAAAAGGAAACCTAATTGGAAAAAGGTCAAAAGTAAAAATTATACCAGTAATAGTTAGTTATCAGTGGCTGTTATTAGGACAAAGCATTTACCGACACAATATTTGAGCTCAACGCCAAACAAGTTTAGGAGAACAGACAGAAAAGCATGATCATTGCCAAACTGCAGGGATCTAGAACTGCAGGTGTGACGTTTCTCCTACTTTGGACGTTTGTTCATTTGAAGGTATAAACAAATACCTCAGCCCAATTAGGAATGGTCCGCTCTAAATTTCAATACGTGGTGGTCCAAGGGTCCTTGCTAGTAAGGTGAAGAGGATCCTTTTCAGGATTAAGGCATGTATGCAGCATATCCATTGTTGGCTTGTGCTGGGCCACCCAACAATGCACCACTCTCCAGTCTTCAGCTTCTCCAAAATTGACTCCAATCCGGATTCGGACGAAAACCCGGTGCTGGCCGTGTCCAAGGTCCCTACACATGCGAATTAAAGTGTTGGCAGTTCAATTAATTAATGCAAAAGTCACAAATAAGTCACTGTCAAGAAGGTATTATGCCTAGTCAAATTCAGTTTTATTTGGAGACTTCCCTTTGATTCACAAAACATAGAAAATGCATTCATAACCACTTCAAACACAAACTTTCAGTGGGGACTTGTCAAACACTCGCCACTTCAACCTCCAAAGTCACACTGAGCTCACTTGCACCTTCCACACTTTCAAGCTCCCCCAGTGTTTATCCCACACAGACTTCACCGGCACGTCACGTCACATTTTCACACAGAAAAGGGTGGTAACAAGGAGAAAATAAAGCACACACCATACACAGCATTCACATCAAATCAGACAGCAAGAAAAAGCTACGAGGATACAAATACTCATAGCATTTAACATTTGATGGTGTTTTTAAAGATTTAAGCTCGATAGAAAATAATTAGTGAAAGGAGAGACCTTAGGGATCTCGAGATGCAATAAATGTCCTTGTGATGATCATTAGGAACACACTCGTACTTGCTTCTTCCTCTCACACTCGCACAAAGCCACAGGTTCTTCTCAACTCTCGCAGGCATTTGGCGCTTTAAAAAAAAATGTGCACAAACAGTCCTTTCCACACTTGCGTTCTTTCATTTTGCTCTCTCCCGTTCGCTCACTCTCAGTCTCTCACTCTGTCCAACACCAATCCCACTCATTGATCTCAAAAGCGATAAGATTTCTATATCCATGAAAAGGGGAGAGGAAAAAAGACAACACCCACCGTCTAACACAGTATATGCAGAGTGAAGCTGTGTTCTTTGATGGCATAGCATTTACACATGGGAAGAAGGGGATTGATACTGAGAGCTGTCGAACATTGCTGCCCATGAGGCGCTTCCTCCCGGGAAATTGGAAAAGAGTTGGTGAACTGTAGAAGAGATTTTCATGAAGGCGGTTCCATAAAACGTCAAACAAAAAAACAACAAAAAAGATGCAATCAACTGCATACAGAGATTAAACTATATCAAGCCCATTTCACAACTGGCTGAGGGGGGCTCTGGAGATACTCGTGCACGGTTCAGAAATATATACCTTGCATGCACAGTCATACCTCAAAGTAAAATTTTCTCAAAAACAAAAAGGTAGTGTGGCTGTTTCCACTAACAAACTTAACACTTCACCCATTCAATGCTTGGCTACAAAATTAGTCACATAAGTATACATTTTCTCTTCAACAAAATGAAAGGCAATATATTTTTAAATAACAGGGACATGAGATATGACTAGAGTTTCCCCCCTAGGTATACTTACCAGATTAGCCTAATAGCAAGAAAAAAGACCAACTCAAAGCTCTCTACATTCCCCAACTAGAAGACTTAGACTCCATAGCGGTGCCAAAGCCAGAGCTGAAGCCACTGCTGGAGGCAGCGTTAGTGCCTGCAGCCCAACCAAGGCTAGCTGAGGAGGGGCTGCTGTAAGTGGCGCTGGTAGAGCTATAGGTCTGGTCTCGGGTTGTAGTGGCTGTGCCTGCTGCGGCGGACTGACCCTGCTGGTTAGCCAGCATGCCCATCATGCCCCAACTGCTTTGCAGCGCTGCCTGGGCAGCAGCCATCATTGCTGGGTTAAGACCAAGAGCCTGTAAGTTAACCGCACCGCTACTGCTCCCTAGCCCTCCGCGACTAGCGCCATAAGCCTGACTGAACCCACCAGCCCCAAACCGCCCTCGTTCCATCATTTGCCTACTATTATTGTGTTTAGGCTCAGCATTGGAGATGTGCACGCTGACACCCTTGATGATTAGGTCCTCTCCACACAGGGCTTGGGCGACCTGGAGAAAGAAGTGAGGAAGATATGATCACTGCAGCCATTAATATGCTCTCAACTGACATTCACACTCTCGTTTATAGAGAATCTTACCTGGTCATCGGCAAAAGTCACAAAGGCAAACGCCCGGAAGGGTTTGGGGATGAAGACATCAGTGACCTCGCCATACTGCATGAAGAACTGCCTCAGCTCATCAGTGGTCATGTCCTCCGTACAGCGGCCAACAAAGATTTTACGGCAGCGCATGGGTTCATCAGGACCTGCCTGAGAGGACGAAGAGGCATAGCATGCATTTAATCAATGTGTTAAATATGTTGTTAAAAAAAACCATTTTATTTTACCTTATTCAGAATTGATTTTCCAGAGCCTAATATCAACACTTGTAGCACACGTTACTTAAAAGTTGTAAAAATTTGAGCAAATATTTTTCACCTTTATTAATTTCTAAAGTGTCAATGTAGTAATCATTTCCCAACTTTCATATTTTTGATAGTTATCAGAATACAAAGACAACTAGAAGGCACTCGGTCAATGCTGAACAATTCTCCAACTTAAGCTACAGCCTACAGCCGATTATAATCGATACATTTAGCTAATAATTGCGCCTTTCATCACCAATAGTGGGTTAACTTTTTATAGTAACTCTCTGAAAGCCATGTGGTTCAATTTAAAAGTTATGTCGCGTTTCACAACTTGCAGTGAGCATGGGTAGAATTACATGATTTACCCCTTCACAGAGATTCACCCTAAAGGCCCAAACAAAAAGTGCGCAATGGGAAATTGAATATAGCCTATTCAAGAAAATTATATTTTTGGCTGGACGATGAGTCTAGCCCTAGAACCCCAAATGTCCGTGACTGAGTGAGTGACTGATGCTATTACCTTATTTGGGCATAGTGACATCATCACATCGTGGTTTGTTTATCGTTTGACTTCCGGGTCTAATTTTCTGACAAAATAGCAATTGATCTGTTTAACAGAGCATAATAGTTAAGGCTAAAAACCAAAAATCGTCTAATGGCAGAAATCCCAGATCACCACCAAAATCCTTGGGCCATCTGTCCACCAAATGTCAGCCAACTCTGTTCATACCTTTTTGAGATACCTTGCTATCAAACAGACAGGTGAAAACATAACCTCCTTCCAACTTCATTGGCGGAGATCATAAACAATTGTTTTGTAATGTTTACATTAATTATTTGCTAATTTCAGCCATAATGCTTATGTTATCATTCAATATAATATCTACATTGTACTGAACTGAAACCCATAGTATCAAAAACAAATAGCACCATGCCCATACTCAGCCTTAAAATAAAAGGGTGCCCAAAATACCTTTGAGTTGGGAAGTTTGCAATCGCACCATCTTCCATCAATCATGTGTCTCTGAGAAATCACTTTGTTTTGCGTCTCGTACTCGGTGAACCGGACAAACCCAAACCCCTTTGAGTTCCCAGTCTTTAAATCTCTCTTGACCTGGCGAGAATGGGTGAAAGATTAGTTACACTTTAATTAACCAAGAAAGTTGACAATAAATAAATAAATATAAAAAGTCAGATCAGATAGTTACCTGCACCATGATGACTTCCCCAAAGGTAGCAAAGTAATCTTTCAGGTCCTGCTCTGATGTTTTCCATGGCAGCCCAAGGACAATGAGATCTGATGTCTTCTGAAAGCCCCTTTTGATTTTTTCAGCTGAGGCAGCATCAATTTCATCCATCTTCCTCTTGTTGTCTGTAATGAATGGATACACCTTGCATCAGTAAAGAGCCCGTCAGGTGTAACTAGCACTCTACTTGAAATTAGGCCCCACTGACTAAGCACTTTGCTGGTGGTGGTGACACACAACAATAAAGAAGAGCCAAAGCTACAATGCTAAATCATACTAAAATCAGTCTCACCTTTGGGGTAATTGACGACGTAGACCAGGTTTCCCCAGTCGCTCTCTGGCGCATGCAGGACTCCTTCGACCAGTCGGACACCCCGCATGCACTGGGATTCTGGGCTCCTGTACCGTAGGCCGCAAGCCCCAGGAAACTGGGCTGCTACTGTCGATAGCAGAACGGTGCCGTCGTCCTCTGAAGGGATCTCCATCGGCTCCTCGCTTTCATCTTCAGCCACCCGAATGTACAATTCTGACATGGTCTCAGACTGGCCGAGCCCCGATCCAATTCACTGGTGTCGGTCGGAAGTAGACTGGTGCACGCTGGTTCGTAGGGACGACACTTGCTTGACTGAACGCAATAGCCAATCAACTTAACTTCTGCTAGCGGCTTGAACTACGACGCAAAACGCAGTCAAACAAATGTGGATTTGTGTGCGGACAAAATAACAGAAAACCACGAGAAAGTTAACGCTCGCTACACAGCTCTTTCAAAAATTCGATAGCTGGCGGCCATGAACGGTGACTGTTGTCTTCACCGCGTCCTGCACACGTTAGCTAGCTAGCTAGCTAGCAAACACAGACACGCTCGACAAAATGAATGGATAGCCCAGCTTCGCGCTGTGTTTGTCAACAAATACACTATTCCTCGTCGCATGTATGACTATATGGTCACAAATCGTACGTAAACGACAACAGAAACCAATTATTTTACTGGGTGAAACCTAAACCCCGAATGTACAGCTAAATTGCAATATTTTCAGCTGTACACGCTGGCTAATCTTTCTAGCCTCGAGCTAGCTAACAAAATGGCTGCTCATCTTGTAGAGATGACATCATCGAGTTGGGAGGGCACACTATTATTTTCTGTAGGTGTGCCACCGATTATAATCGATACATTTAGCTAATAATTGCGCCTTTCATCACCAATAGTGGGTTAACTTTTTATAGTAACTCTTTGAAAGCCATGTGGTTCAATTT
>OMLI01102600.1:71191-83514 GCA_900302605.1 Rondeletia loricata
GCCATCCACACCGAGAGAAAATACAAAATAATTGACGATGTGCTCGTACAGTATTTCTGGCCATTTCTTCATATCGTCCTCCCACTCCTGAATGGTTCGCGGATGTGGAACATATTTACCGTTCGAGTTTGATACGCGTTTGTTACTGTGTTCCCACGACATCTACCGACCAGAGATGCTACCGACAATAGAGCGAACAGCGCATCAACCGGAAGTTCCTACACAAAAACCGGAAGAAAAACCCGCCGAATACGGAAGTTCGAAAATAAGGTGAATATGGAGATGTGGATCCACGGTGCGAGGATCGAAGGCTTGGGACTCTGGCTATCAGGGGCCTTACGGATTCAAGGTAATTGCTCCTGACGCACTAAGAATTTATGATATGAAATGTAAAAAGTATTGCTTCTGAATCCCTTTTTGTTTTCACAAGTCAACCTTGCGTCCCTGGATCGTCTTAACCTCCAGCTGTCTGCCTGTGGATTCTCCCTGCACAAAGACACTGACAAGAACTATATTTTTAGAGTCAGTTACACTGGATGTTTCGTGCGGCAACAGGTATGTCACTCTTTGGGATAGAATATAATGAATCCTTATACACACGCTCTGACATGACCTTTGCAGCTGGGCCTGGTTGTAACTATATGCTCTGATTGTGGGTTGACTGTTTAGCATGGCAACAATGTCCTCGTGTTGAATTTGATGAAGAGGATAAATCGATTTGGAGGCCGACCTCACAGTTTCATGATGAAGTGTCCGGTGGTTTCTATACCACCCAACAGAGAGCACATCCAGTGTGACCCAGAGTACATTCAGGTAACCTCCGATTGACTGGAATTCATTGGCTGTAGACTACATTTTCACGATTTTTCATTTTGCCATTATTCTGTCTCTATTGCACGAAGAAATGGCAACTAATATGTCCACAGGTGACCAGACAGGTTCCCCATGACAGCTGGAATAATGAGGTAATCAGTGAAATCTATCCTATATTAAATTACCCTGATATTAGTGAAACATTACAAATGTGCACACATATGTTTGTGGATGTGTATGGGTGTGCGAGAGAAAGAAAGAGAGAGAGAGAGATCTTGTCTGTCTCTCTGACTGAGTTTGTGTGTTTGCATGTTTGCATTACAGCTGCATTGGTCCCTGTCTCTGAGGGGAAACCTCATTGTAGCTCTGGAGGATGCCAGTCTGATCCAGGTGAACGTTGACCTGAACGGACCAGACTTAACAGTCCAAGGGAGGAGGGGGGAGATCTTGAGCCCTGTGACAGTAAGAAACCCGAGGCAGCATCCTGCCGCCTAGTGGCCGCTGACAACATTACAACTGAAATCCACTCCGAATTCACTTTGATTCAACATGTTTTGGTTAACAGGTGATGGAAAATGAAGGGGAATTCTTAGCCTTGAAGCTGGTCAGTGGCCAGTATGCATATAGTATGGAAGCTACGTGTCCAAGTGGTGGGTGAAAGTTAATTACACTTGCCCTTGCCATTGTGCTGCATCATTGTGGCTTTATTTATTTGATCCCTGATCTACATTTCAGTGACCAAGTCCACAGCAGAGGAGGCCGTGCTGCACATTTTCAAACGCTGCATGGGTTTGACGAAGCGAGGCGGCTACGAGACTGAGACACTGACAGTCAGTAGTGTGTCAGTGAACCAGACAGATACATTCACTGTGCATGAGACAAGTGAATTTGTGCAACTGATTATTCCCACGGCCCAAATCCTCCAGACCAAGGTTGGTGCTGCTCTCTCAAATTGTCATATTGATACAAACGATGAGTGATCAAATCAAAACGCTCATATTTCCAAACCACAGATAAATCATGACATGGTACTTTTTGTGTAATGCAGTCGGACTAGTTTGGTGCATTTGTTGAAATGTAAGTATGGTGTGTCTTTTCTCAATAAGGATTCATTACAGTCTGAGAATGTCTTAACCAAGATTCCTTTACAGACATGCACAGACAATATAGGACTTTGGCAGCCATTCTACAGGGTTGATGTTGTGCTCACCTTCAAAGAGACACATCACAAGATGCACTGGACCATGGAGAACACACTGCCATGCACAGGTACGTGTGTTGGCTGATCAACACAGTCAAACTAAACGGGCGATTCATTATTGCAAGTCGTTCTGACTACTAGCCATTTAAAGGCTTTTACAGAAGTAGGCCTAACTAATCCAGTTTTTTTGCTAGTCACAATTGGACATTTACTAGTCTACTCTTTAAAATGTACTAGTACTTATTCAATAGTTACTAGTGACTATTTTTGTTTGCTTCTAGTTTTCCATTTTTATTAGCAGTGACCTGATCGTATTTATTCAGTAGTTAGGTATCTTCTCATCATTTTCCTGCTTTTACCAGTTGCATTTTAAACAGCGTTGTCTTTAAATCCTATGCAGTTCAGATATCAACCTTATGTCTCCACTTATGTTATTAATCTCTATTTGACTTCTAACTGCTAACTTGCAATCTGTCTGGTGGTTTCATTAGGGACTAATGCCATTATTGAGTGACTAGTTACTATTACAATTTTCACATAGTCGCAGTGATATAAAAGTGAACAAGGTTGTTCAGCTTTTTTGGATTATAGGATATACATGGACATTTTTTAGTTGACTAGCAGGCTAGTTGGTGTAATATTACCAAGGGAGGTGTTAGTTTATGGAGTTACTGCAGGGAAGCTAACACATAGTTACTGTTATGTAACTACAGCATTGCAGAGGAATGGTGGTGCAAGATGGATTCTGTCACTATTGTTAATTTAGCGGTTGGAGAACCTATAAAATGACTGTGCTGACCCTTTAATGTTACTCTTTCAACTGGAAATGTACATACAATTGAAAATATAACATCATAAATATAGCTTTTGGATGCTAATTTGTTTCATGTTGGTTTGTTTGTTTAAATTGTGTGATCACACCTCAACAACAGCCAGGCCTGCTGTGCCATACATCACATCTCCTCCTGGTGCCTCCACCACAGCCCCTGCCCCTCCCGTACCCACCATACCCACCCCTCTGGAGTCTTTACCTCCAGAGCCACCCTCGGCGGACCCCTCCACCGTCCCGGCAGTGAAACCAAATGAGGCAACTGCAGACTCTTCCACCACCAATTCACCTTACGTAGAGACGGAGGCCAGCGGTTTGAATTTCCACATTGAGGAGTTCTCAAGGAGTCAAAGGGGAAATGTATCTACAGAGTTTGTCAATGGCACCACCGCCACTATTAATACAACAGAAACGGAATCTTTAGATTTTCAAGCTGCAGCCACTGTAAGTAGTTCAGCACAGCTGGAAGTCTTCGGGTCATCCCAGCCATCAGCGGCTTCTTTCCTCACAATGATTGCAACTGAACAAACGGACACTAAAAACTCAACACAACCGGTAGAAATCTGAAGAACAGGTGGGATTCTGAGGAGCGGAAATTTGACAAACAATAATTCCAAGAAGCTGCTCTTCTTCACGTCACCATGGTGAAGGCCTCAGTTTGCCCAATTCAGCAACTCCATACATACCATCTACAAAAGCCTTGTGATAGGCTACGTACTTTCTCAGTAATGTCTTTATATGGAAAAGGTCGTTTTGAAGCTCAAATGCTATTTCAATGATGTGACAACACTAGCTTTAACACGTCAACTTTTTCATTCACTTCTTTTGAAAGATCTCATTGGTGCTAGATGTCTGTTTGCAGTCATGAAAGGCGATGCGGTGGTCAGTCACTGCTGTGAAGGTTGATTACACAGGCAGAAATACAGCCAGACCTCTGCCAGCCAGCGCCTGAGGGTAGACAATATCCAGACACGGACAAGCCATGCGTTTAATAAACATGTCTCTATCCAGCCTGCACAACAGGCTGATGTAAAGAAGGCCCTGCAGTTGTTACGGCGGATGCCAGCTCCCTGAAAAGCCTTGTGTTATTGAAACTCATAATAAAGGATTGCTTTTGAATGTCTTCTCCGTGCGGAATCTCACACTCTCAACATGTTTCGTATTTGTTGGGGTGAAATTGTGCCTTTCAGCTAATTGAAACCAGCTTCACAAACATGTTTCTTGTTTTTAAAAGGAAATAAATCAGTTTTCTGAATCTAAACATGATTTCACACGAGTATTATTTGATGTAGCATAGCTGCAGTATACTCCGTGAACAGGAGAGGGCGCTGTTGATTGTGTTTTCTGTAAATTCTCAAAGATGGGACAGAGGCCTTTCTAGAAATATTAAGAGGTTTTACACTTTTCCAAATGAACCAGTTTTACACATTTCTTTTGCAGTGGATATCTTTTCAATCTCAGTTGCTTTTTGTCTGCACTGATCATTGAGCTGCACATGAACAAAGGCTTATCACTCATCAATGACCGATAATATAGAAAGTGTAGTTCACTATAATTTGGCAGTTATCTTTTCCAGTTGTTCATTAGTTGATCACCACCATTAATTAATTATATACACTGGTGAACCAAAGTCTCTTGACTCAAATGACTTAAGAAAAGATAAGATGCAGTTACACTCACCTTTGTTATTGTGACCTCTTGGTACGCACCAAAGACTCTGTAAATTATAACAGTTCAGTGTTACGCAGTTAAATGCAGCATATACAATGGGCTATGGGGCAGAAAATCAAAACTTCCTTGTGCCTTTGGTCCCCATCTGCTCAGTGAACTTATGAGCAGGAAATGGAATAAGTGGTGCAAAAAGTACACCAACATCCCTCCTTCTTTCATGTGGCCTCTCTCGGCCATTACTCTATCTGTATAGACTGTTAACTGTCTTTACAAAGTTAAAAATCCCTTTCATGTTTCAGTGTTTCTTTTTTGTTTTAATTTCAGTCGGAGCATATGGTTTGCACATCTGGGAGATGCTGAGCATGGTGGCACCCAACCCCCACGCACCGCTTCTGTGAAGTCATCCATATATGCTCTTCATTGTTATTGCTCATAATCACTCATCATTATTATCAACAAGTCCGGCCTTGATTGGCTGCTTTCAGTTTGTTGTGTGAAGAAGCCTCATGATGGGAAATTCCACGATTTCGAGCCGTTAGAGAAGGGTGAACACTTGCTAGTTTAGTTTGTTTCACTCAGACCGGTACGCCTTCAAGAGCTCTGAAACAACGTGGAGCCATCTTTCATACAATGAAATCTGCCACCTGTGACTAATCTGAGTCTGCTTACATGACCAGCTGTACTTGGGTGTCATCGTTTTTTGAAACTAGGTGCATTCTGTGAAGACTGCAGAGGGGGGCATTTAAGTTCCTGTGTAGGCTACACTATCTGCTTCTCTCTCATTTAAACCCCACTGAGCTTATCTACACGAGGCTGTAGAAGATCTCTGAATACTCCTAAACCGCCATGAAGCTGCAAACACAAAGTATTTGAAGTTAATGCACAGATACAGTGTTGTCTGACAGGTAACACTTTACAACGGCCTTATTCCACTGTATTAAGCTGTGTAACACACCATTTGTTTCACCGCTGTAAGTACATTATGTATTAGGGAGATTTTCATGACGTACCTACACAGTAATTTTGTGTACTTACTTTTCCATATGTTAATAAACAGGTTAATACACTGGAATAAGGAATAAGTGTTACCATAGATGGTATAAATGGAGCGCCATTGACTGACATTTGTTGAGGCCATCTTAATGACATCACAATGAAGTCAAAATAACTGTGACACACAAGTTTTGATCGTTAAATTCCACTTCAGCAGTCTCCGCACTTCAGCTCCCAGCTCTCAGCACCAGGGCCTCGCGTGTTTTGGAGAGGTGGAAGGGATTTCATGCCACTGGAGAGATGGAGGGAGGAAGAGGGGGAGGAAGGGTATGTGGGGCTTTGAGTGGTTTGCTGGGCCTCTTCATCTCGCTCGGCGGGTAATTACAGAATCACGGGTCAACCACGCATGTAACCACGGTTACGTTGCACAGTAGCAGATGTGCTCATGACATTATCCAGCACGAGTGCAAAAGGTAAATAAAAACAGATGCGGCTGGTTGCTACGGACCTTCGCCAAACTTGCGCATGCCCCTAATTGTTCCCATGTGGGCCTGCTGAGCTGGAATAGTAGTAAAAGGGGCGGGTATGCCCTGTTTAAGAGATGCCCATGTTTCTCAACGGGAGAAATTTATGAATGGGACGAGTCTCTGATGGTGGCTGCGGTGGCGTGTGTTTATATGTGTGTTTATATGTGTGTTTATGTGTGTGTCTGTGTATTTGATATCTGACGGTACTGCATGGAGCAAATGTGCATTTTCCTCCATCTCCTCATGTTTATTTGCTCCCTTTATTCCCAGTCAACTTCTCCTAGGAGAGAACATCGCTCCTGTCCTCGACCCTCTCTGTGGTCTATGTGCTAATTACCAATGAAAGTGATCAGAGCGCCCCATGTGAAGGGGAAAGAGGAATAGCACTTCCCTGAGGGCCTGTATTGGTCTTGATGCTGTCTTGTGCATGTGTGCGTGACACTGCACAGTGTCAGGGAGGTCCCTGGTTGGACCCGGGCCAGGCCTGCAGCCCAGATGAAAAATTGAGGAAGGGGCTCGATTTCAGCGATATCCTGTCTATGCTCGGCATCTGATTACGGTACACAGCCTGGCGTGTGTGTGTCCACATGTTTATGTGTGTGTGTGTTGCAGAGTGTGTGCGGTAATGTGTGCTAATGACACACAGGTTAACAAGATGCTTGAGGGGCCCTTGAAATTCCTGATTTAGGGACTTTTTTTGGATAATTTGATAAACAAATGATTTGCCGTTTGGCGCGCCTCCTTTGCTTCTGTCGAGCTGGAATGTGGTCTACCCTCCTCTCCTCCCACCACCCTCCTACACACACACACACACACACACACACACACACATGCACACACACGTCTTACACCATGAAGCTCGCTGCCAACAGCGCGTGCCTCCTCTCCCTCTCTCATTAACCGCAACTGTCAGATCCTCCAGATGATGAGCAATTAAACCAGATAATAAACACTCGCCATCAATTCCTGTTTGTTGATGTTGTTGTTGTTGTTGATGTCGACGAGCTGGGGGCTCCTCTCCTGCCACCTTAGCGCTAACTAGTACTTGAGCAGCACACAAGCGTGGTAAGGGAAGAGTCTCTCATAACACTTTGCCAGCAGTGAAAAGGCCTTTACCTGCTGCGTGCATGGCGACAACAGGCTGATATTAAGGCACAGTGAACGTTAACAATTAGATCTTAATCAGACGCAGCTCGCCGAGGCTGCTCTTTCATCCCCGGGCTTCACAGAAAAGGCAAACGAAGCGCTGCAAACTGTCAAGATAAAATAGCACTTGGGATCGGTCGTGTCTTAGGGCTTCCAAAAGGGCAGTAATCGTGCCGTGAGACGACATGCTGTAAAGACGGCAGTGTTTGCTCTTGTATCAGAGCGATAAGGCCGCTCCTCGTGTGAGAAGATGACTCGGTGTTAGAGGGACGGAGAGGGTAATGATGGCGCTTTTGCATCCTAGACTGGGTTTGACCTGATCTGCATTGGTGGCTGAGATACACGGCGATGAAGAAGACAGCAGCCAAAGGTGCCGACTGAGTGACACGGGTCTGAGAGGTTCTCAGGGTTTTTGAGGAATGTCCTGAAATTAGGCTGTTCCATTTTTACGTTAACGTACAAAGAGCACATGTAGGTGTTTTGACGCCTTTACAGAATTATAAGAAAAGTCGATGATGATAAGTTTGAGCCCCGGTTTGTTCCAGTGGAGTGAACTCTATCTGACCCTGTGCTTAGCCTGTGAAAAAGGCGTTGGGGATGGTTTTCCACTTAATTTCGAAGGGTGGACAAACCATTCTTAGGAATGTAAAGACAATGCCCTCTCTTTCAAAAGGCTATAAAAACATGTATACAGCTGTGGAAGGAGTTTCCTGACCCAAAGGCAAAATATGGTATCAGATATTCCTATTGCTATTCAGGATGGCGTGGCCTGGAAAATAACATACAAGATGAAACTGTGGCCTGTTTAGAGAAAAGGAGAAAAAACCGATCTGATTTCCCTTTCTGCGTGGAAAAACGTCCGCGGCCTCTTGTTTTGAAACCATATTTCCCTCAAAAACACTCTGAAAACTAAACAAAATTGACAGTGTTGGATTTATTGTCTGCTGCTCTTTTGTCTTCAGCAGTCAGTGTTTGTGCCTTTGCCATGGAAACGGCAAGGTTATTTATCTTGACAGGCCCTTTTACAATAACGTCCCTTTCCTGACCAAACAACAAAGGAAATATCAGGTCAAGCCTCTTCCCCCTTCTAATGATCTGGTCCATTCAACTTCAGCGTTTCAGTCCACTCGTGCACATTCACACGTGTGACTCAGAGTCCGAGCTAGCGACTATGATAGCGTTCACAGTTCCACCTTTAGCGTTTTCAGACATTGTGCTCATAAGGTGAGGGAAGAGGGTTGTGATGTTTTGTTCTATTCATGCTGTGAACGTCTGAGTGCTGAAAAGTGGATTCAGGCAGAAACACTAGATGGAGACAGAGAAGACTGACTGCCGGGTTCCACAATGTGTGAAACACAAGACACAAACACGTTAACAAAGAAAACATTCAATAATATGATCTCTTTTTGTGTGTGTGCAAATCCTCAAACTGGATTTTGAGTCAAATTATGTTGTATATATGACACACACACACACATGCATGTACATTTTCCCAGACACAATAGTTAAGTGGTGTTTTTATAAGAGGTGGCTAAACACGCCTTTCAAAGATAATTCACATGTGACAGCAGCCACTGAATAGTTTCGGATGAACTCTAGAAGAAAATCAACCTTGTTATGCAGAAATTGGGAAATATTAATGAATTCTACGTGTGGCATGTGTTGTATTTTTCCCGTTCACAGGACAAATCGAATAATCTACTTTTCCCTGCTAAAGTGTGCTTTGTGCAGTCATCTGTGAACATCCTGCAAATTCTTGTGACTCGTGTATCCTCCAGTATACTTTAGCTGTCGGGTGCTGTCCCCTTTCCTAGCATGGGGGAGACCAGTAATTACTCCTTTTAAGGAGCCGTTCTCATGAATGTTGCCCAGAGTATATGCAGACTGCTTTGCTCGATCCACATAAACAGTGCCGATAATAGAAGAAACTGACAATTTAGATGAGGAGGAATAGGCATAAAAGCATGAGGTGCGTAGAAAGTGCATGTCACAATTAAATTACTTAATGGGTGAAAGTCCCACGATAGATCACATGTAATCTGCATCAAGAGTCACTGTAATAAAGACTTTGTAAAACTTACATTGAAATTCAATTAGAGTGTTGAATGCATAACCAAAGCCGTGAAAAATGAACTCATTGGGGGTCCCTTTCCATTCCTGCCCCGAGGCAAAAGAGACCATTCATTTAATACATTCCATGTTTTTTCACATGAGCATTTTGAAGTTAGTGCACATTTCCGTCCTAATGTATCTAACACAATGAGAGAGCCTGCCAAAGACTGCATTATACAAGCAGCGAAGAAACCCCCCCTCCAGTTGTTACCTTGAGTAGCCGGACCACTTTCAATCAGTCAAGCTTGAAAAACGACCTGGCCCTAAAAAACGAAACAACAGAAGAAGAAATTATGATATTGTTTTATTGATTCATAGCATGGTGAATATTCCTGTAGAGCAGGTGCCACTCCTGGCACAGAGGTTCAGAAAATGGCGTCGACTTTGGCTGCAAACGGTTAAACGGCACGTCTTAATTAAGATCTCAGTGTTTTATCTTAGAACGGAGGATCTGCACCCTTCAGTCAACCACAAAGCCAAAACAAAGCAGGGAGCCCTTTAGATCCTCCACCCTTAAGAGGAGTGCTAATTAAAAGAATATTTCATTAACTGTTCCAGCTTGGTAAATATAAGTTTACAAGGGGTCAGTAGACTTTACAACACATAATGATTTAGAATGTAATTACTGTGTAAAGGGAGCCGTGTAAAATACAGTCAAAATGAAGCAAAGCTGTTTGTCGGCCCAAGTGTGACCCTTTGGTTCAGAGGGCAGGTCATGTTCGCTGCTGTCAACTTGATGTACCAACAGTTTATCAACCTCCTTAGCACCTCTATACCGTACACATGGCAGACTGATGGGCTAGGGAGCCGCAGCAAACCACAGGCTCTAATACTCTTATTCAATCTTGTTTCAACCAGGTGGGGTAATTAAGAACCAGTTCATATTGTCAATAACAGCTTTGCCAAGGGCCTGTTGCAAAGACAATTTACAGAAAACGGTCCAGCCAATTTAAATAACACTTCATTCACACATAAATGAATTGGCCCGAGTTGCCATTCCTCCCAACACGGGTGTGAAAAGACTTCCAGTCCAGACCTTTGTACGTTGAGATGGGTTTTAATTCTAGAGGTTGTGATCCTGATTAACTCACTGTTCTCCTTTTTCCTCCCATTGTTTTTGCAAGTCCATACACAGAGGCTGCCAGCCCATAGAACAATGTGCCATATAGTAAACAAATGTATTTTTGAAGATGACTTAATGCAAAGAGGACTGCTGTTGTGAAAAGTCACGATCACTGTTTTCCAGATAAAGATGAGAGTGGGTTTGGACACTTAAGTCCGTCTGGGTGAGTCCGTGTGAAGCAGGAACAACATGTATTATTAATAGAAAAACTGTGAATGTAGTGCTTCTTTTCCTTGTTTCAGCACGCATTTTTCCATTTGTCTTGTGTCGCTAAATTTTTAACGTTTTTTCCCACATTGCCTTGATGTTACATATAATTAGTGACTTTACAGCAAAATCACTTCTGACACCACTATGTTCACGAATTAGAATACTTCATATAGGGGAAATTCAACTGGGAGAATAGGGCCGAGAAAAGACATCTAAATATTATATGCACTGCCCTGGAAAAGTGACAAAATCATTTGAATTAACAGAAAAGATGTGAAACCTGATTGAAAACTCTTGATTTATTTATATATGTTTAGAAAGCTCATCGTGTTCTCAAGAGCAGGACTTGCCCTCCACAAACACCACATCATATCCTATGCAGAAAAAGGGCAGGAAATGCTGAAGTGCATATTTGATTTATTTATTTTCACCCAGACGGATACTCAGAGCTTTATACAGATTTTGCCATTTGGAGGTTGAAATAATGGATGGGGCGCTCATCCATTTTTAATTCCTGCATGTTGTGTGAAGGGTAAACATGCTGTTTGAGATGTCTTTTCTCTGCTGAACTGTGTTTTCTCATTATGAGACAGTGTACAGGGAGCAAAAACTCGTCACGAAAGTGCTTCAAGTGTATTGCAACAAGTCAGTGAGGGTGACTTTCCAATAATGCGTATTCCCAAAAGCCACTTTCTGGAGCACAAAAACATCTGACTTCAGTAGGCCCACGCTGCACACACTCACACAACGTACCATGTATACAACTTCAGTAATGGTTGTCATTTCCCTTTTATTAATTTCTAGTGTTCAGTGTTCAGTGATCTGAGAGCCACGACGTGGATCTCGGTTGACAGACCATCAACCCGTGGGAAGGCGTTCTGCCAGTAATACAGTACAACAGCTCTCAGTCTGGACCCAGACGCCAGCCCACAGATCCACTGATAATTTGGAATCATTTTTAATAAGTCGTAATTACACCGAGGGTCTGATTGTGCTCTGCAGCCCTTGAAAATGAAATATGTTACATTGGGGCCTGATGGTAAAGGATATTGCTTGCCGTTCATACATAATTGAGCGATCTTGAATGTCAAACCAGTGGGAGAAAACGCAACAGAAGCAACAGTACACCTCACCACAAACTACACAACATCCTCTCCAATCCGAGCCAGCCAGCGGAGAGAAACATGTGTTATGCGGCGTACCGAAGTGCCCGAAGGAGGTGTTCATTGACAGGTTTTGTATTCAAGAGTGCTTTCCCAAACTGCTGCTCTGGAAGTGCGTTTTCCCCATGAATCCTTTTGGAAGAATAGCTGGGATGTTGAATATAAACACCTTGCCAAGACCGTGCCTTGTCCAAATGTGTATTCCCAATGTGCAAGTTCATTATCCTGTAGTTTGCTGTATGTCAGCTGAAAAAAAGAATATTATTTGCCCTCAAATAAAAAGAGCAGGTGTACATTTTATCCTGATCTTCTCTCTCGCTTTCTCTTTCTGTCTGTCTGTCTGTCTGTCTCTCTCTCTCTCTCTCTCTCTCTCTCTCTCTCTCTCTCTCTCTCTCAGTGAAGGAAAGGACAGAACAGAAAAGGAAAGTGAAGGAAAAAAAGGACCAGACAGAAAATAACAGGAAAGGGACATGAAAGGAGAGGAAAGAAAAGGGAAAGGACATGACAGAAAAGGAAAGGAAAAGGACATTACGGG